>PVKN010030629.1:0-12696 GCA_004027915.1 Capromys pilorides
CACACACACACACACACACCTATCTTTGGAAATGCCCTTTCTCTTTACCATCAGTCAAACTGAACTATTTATTCCACTACCTGACAATGAAAGACAGGATGACAAAGGGTGTTTCCTCTTCCAGTTACATAACCAATTCGCTCTTGATTGACATTTTAGATGATCTTGATTTCCTTTTCTAAATCTGTACTCTGCTCTGTCATGAATGTTTTGCTGTTTCAACTCATCTCAAACATGTTTGGGAAGTAGGTGAATTTAAGAAACCAAATGAAGATAAACATATATTTATAACTTCTCTGAGTTTTATGTGCTCAGGCTGCAGGGGAATGAAGCAAACCCACGAAGCAGTTGACCAAACGGTGACAATCAATAGACTGAGACTTCAGGAGGTTAAAGAACTGCTAAAGTATGTGACTAGAGCAAGCACAATGAAGGTTACAAGGCAGGAGTCAGAGCGGGTAGCTTGAAATCAAGATATTGGAAATGGACAGAAATCAGTAGTGACATACATTTTGGGGCTTTAGGTTTTTTGTTTTCTTATTGTTGTTGTTATTTTTGTTTTTTCCAAGGCAAAGTCTTGCTATGTAGTTTAGGCTGGTCAATTCACTATGTAGCCCAGGCTGGCCTCAGCCTCCTAGGTGCTAGGATAACAGGAATGCACTACCATCTCCCGCTTAACAGATGTTTAGATGCTAGTACTTTGAGTTTTCATGGAGCTATCATTCTTGTTGCAAATTAAGTTGCCCCAGGCTTGATAAGCTTACTTTCGGTTTTCTTGATGATTTTATCTTGTTCTGACTACTCTGGTAAGGAGACAAACTTTCTCTGGGAAGCATCTGCAATGTGTTCACAGGGTCTTCCCAGCTAACCTTTCTGAGAAAGAAGAATTTGGACTCGAGTCTGTTGGTATGCAGTCACTTCTCTCCTATAGCAAGGTGCAACTTTCCACCGCCTACTCATCCCCTCTAAGGTACGCTGGCACTTTGAAAGGGTTAGAGCCATTATCATGTTGTTACAGGCACCTCTCATTGGGTCCTCTGAACAATTCACAAGAAAGTGCCTGGAGGAAAATTAGACTCTAATTATGGATTGGCCTGCTGAGATAATGTTCGCAGGCTTAGTTGTCCCTGATTAAGTCACAGGCACACCGCAGAAAGGAGGTATTTCTGTTCTTGCCTCTTTGAAAGTGGCTTTTCTGTCACTAAAAATTATCTGTCCCAACAGATCTTCTTTGAGTTCAGTAAATTGCATCGCGAGGAATTTTTTATTTTCATTTGAAAATTACTCATCTTGTGAGAACACAAAATGAAGTTATATTCGTAATTATAATCATGCTAATGAAGTTTGCATTGCTTCAACAAGCATAGGTATAGCATATAACGGCCCCTGGAAATGAGGCTTTTCTCTCCAAACTCTACTCCTCTTGTTACTGAACTACTCCTTTAAGGCCTGAGACTCCCATCAGGATCCATTTGCCCATTACTTCCTTGAAAGGAATGACTTATTTTTATGAAAATAAAGTCACACTCCTTATTTTAGAATCCAAAATGCACACACTTCATGAGCCTCACTTTAAATACATTTCTATACATATGTGAAAATTTTTAATAATAGTCTTATTTAGCTATAATTCACAAGACAAAATTTGTATGTTCTGTCTGATTTATTTTATTTTTGTACAGGGCATCAAATGCAAGAGTGATTTATCACTGAGCTACATCCTCAGACCCCTTTTTATTTTTAATTTGGAGACCCTAATGAGACCTTTCTCATTAGGGTTCCTAGGTAAGATTTCACTTTGAGACCCTCCTGCCTCATCGTCCCAAAGTACTGGAATTACAGGCAGGTATACCCCACTCAGCTTAATTTAGTAATTTTTAACTGTTTTAACAGAATTTTAAAACCATCACTACTTTCTAAACATTTTCATCAAACCTGAGAAAGAATTCCCACCTTCTAGCAGACACTCTCTATTCCTTCTGTCTCCAATCTCCAGTTGACAGACATCCGGGCCATTTGCACTTATTGGTTATTATAACCACTGATGTTACAAACCTCCCAGGACAGGTTTTTGTGTTAATATATTTTCATTTTGCTTGAATAAATATCTGCAAGTGGAATTGCTGGGTCATAATACTGATTCTATGTTTAACACATTTTTAGTTCTTCAAAATATACACAATATTAAATGAACCCATTTTAGTTTATTTTAAATGTATAATTCAGTGTCACTAAATACATTCACCATGTTGTTCAATCACCATCCAATGTTCAGAATTTTTCATTTTAAACTTTATTTTTATATCATGACCAGCTCAGCCTGCCCTGGGGGTAGGGCTGGCACAGCATGCGATGCTAGGGATCGAACCATGGTCCCTGTGGTTGCCTAAGCTTGCCTAAGCAGGCACTTTAGACCACTGAGCTATCTCACCAGCCCAGAATTTTTCATTTTATAAAACTGAAATTCTACTTGTTAAACAATCACTCCCTATTCCTTCCTTGGTGTCCTCTATCCCACTCAGTGTCTCCATGAATTTCATTATGTTTAACTTTTTAAGAACCTTCCAAACTATTTCCCAAAATGGCCACAGCATTTCACAATCCCACCAGGCATGTATGAACATTTTATAGTTTCCATCTCTTTGCCACTGCATTTAATTGTGTATCTTTTTTAATTTATTCTTCTAACAGATATGAAATTCAATTTATCTATTTTCTCTTTGTACTTTTGATGTTCTATATAGTAAGCCATTTCTTTAAGAGACTGTATAATGACTTCTACGTATATAGATTTGCATGTATCCCCAAAGCCCATGTGATAAAGACTTGGTCTTCAGGGTGATGTTACTGTGAGATTGGTGGTATGACTGGTGGTGTTTGGGAGATAGTGTCTTATGAGTGATACTCAGGTCCTTAGAGGTGTACCCTTGAAGAAGACTGTATGATCCAGGCCCCATTATCTTTCTCTTTGCTTCCTGGCTCATGAGATAAGAAATTTTGGTCTGCCACGGGCTCCTGCCATGATGAGCTGCCTTGCCCCAGCAACAGAGCTAACTGACCATAGAGCAGGACCTCCAAAACTGTGAGCCAGACCTGGTCATAGCGGTACCCGGTGATTGTCCCAGCATCCAGGTGGCTGCATTAAGAAGACCAAAGTTTGAGGGGTATATAGTGTGTCTCTATCTCACAGACAAAACACGTGAGCCAGAATAAACCTTTTCTTTTTGTAAATTTACTATCTCATGTAGGGCCAGAGCCATAGCTCAATGGCATAAGTGCCTGCTGGACAAGCCTAAGGTCCTAAGTTTGATCCCTGGTACCAATAAAATATTATCTCAGGTATTTTGTTACAGTGACAGAAATCTGACTGACACAAATGACCAAAATTTATCTAAGGAACGAAAAGTAGATTTCACATTCAAAAGCCAATGTATTATATCATTAGCATAAGAGATAAAAATCTCATAATTATGTCAATTGATACAGAAAAAAATTGAAAAAATTCAATATACTTTCAAGATAAAAATACACAATAAGCTATGATACAAGGAAACTTTGTTAAATGTACAGTTTAATGTTATTAAGACTTTTTTTTGTCATACTAGGGACTGAACTCAGGACCTCATGCTTGCCAGGCAAGCACTTATTCTACTGAGCTATCTCCCTGGCCCTCATGAAGACATTGTAAAAGATTATCTATGAAAACTCCACAACTAATGTGAAAAACTAGATACTTTCTTGCTAAGAGCAGAAATAATACAATGGTGTCTACTTTTACCATCTCTATTCAATATTATACTGAAGGCTTTGCCAAAGTAATTAGGTGAATCAAGCAAATAAAAGGCTCTTAACCTACAGGAATGAGTAAGACTATTCATACATAGGACATAATATGACATGACATAGTTTTGTACATAGAAGATACTAAATAACCCATTAAAATTGCTCATACTAATAAACCAGTTTATCAAGTAGTAGGCTATAGGGCAACATACAAAAATCTATTACATATCTCTATCTTTACAATGAGTAATCAAATAGGAAATTAAGAAAATAATTCCATAAGACTCCTCCTTGGTAGGCCTACTGGGAAGGAGCTTCAGGATAGGCAGCCAGTGGGGCCCAGGGGTTCACTTGGACAGGGTTCAGCTGGAAGAAGCCGAACACAGCAAGCAGATGGAGCCAGGTCTGACCAGTCGAGTTTCAGTAAATCTGGAGTTGAGGCATATTGCTGGGCCCAGCTGAGCCCAGGCTGAGGCCCAGACCTACAGGAGCATCCTCACAGCACAGAGGTGGCAACAAGTGACAGCAGTGAGCTAGTCTGCCTGGAAGACTCCAGGTGCAGGAAGAGGAGGTGCTTAGACAGAGCTCAGGGGAACTAATTTAAATACAAATTCCAAATTTAAAATCTGCTTTGTTATATAGCTATAATGTTTGCTCCTATGTTCCAACGTAGAAATCCATTAGTTGCAAAAGTTTGTCAATTTCTAAATTTCACTAGCTGTTATTAGTATTGCTAGCTGTACTACTGTAAATAGAAAACCATACCTGCTTTAACCACCTGTTCAATAATATCAGCAGGTGCTTGGATAATAATCTCACCAAAGCCCAACAGTGAAAGACAGAGGACAGTGCCAAATGGAAACCAGTGTCTCACTCTCAATCAATAGAGAAGGCAAAATCTTAGGACACTCACAAAAAAAGAATCTTAGGGCTAGGCCAAATAGCTCAGCAGATTAAAGCACCCACAAGCAGGCACAGGGGCCAGGGGTTTGATCCCCATGCCTGCCATGCCTGCCCTCACAGTGCGCTGAGACAGCAATTGAGATGGGCCGTGGTAGTACATGCCTGTAATCCCAGCTCTTGGAAGGCTGTAAACAGGCAGATCACTACACATCTGATCTAATATTGAGACCTTGAACACCCTGTAGACCCTTCCCTAAAATACAAAAAAAAAAAAAAAAAAAAAAATCTCTGACACAGGATACCTAAAAAATACTCTTCACAGAGAAGCTCTGACTACAGTGCTATAGCTACCTATTATCACACTTTCACAAAAAGGTATCACAGACATTAAAATAAAGAATTCTCTCTGAAATAGAAAATGACAAAAAAAGAAGGAGCAAAATGTAATCTCAGGCCCTGAGCCCAAGCAGAACAAACCCAGGAGACATCAGCATAGAAGAAATTGGAAGTCACACATCTGAGATTTCTGAAATAACAGTAACTGAAGTAAAGAAACAACTGCAGAAATGTATAGAGGAAATCAGATCAGAAATAATCTCCCAGGAGACCACCCACTTGAGACTCCCTTCCTGTCCCTCTCTCAGACAGAAGCTTTCTTTCCCTCAATAAACATGTTCTAAAAAAAAAAGAGGAAATAATCTCCCAGGTTTAAAAATAATAATAATAATGAAAGAATTACTAAGCATTTCTAAAGAAGACACTGATTAAAAATAGAGGAGAATAGAAAAAAATGATGGAAGCCTTGAATGGGCAATATAGGAAAGAAATAGAGTGCAAGAAGCAGATTTAAAGAGCTATGAAAGAAATTAAAAACATCAAAAGTTGGCAAAACTAAGTGAAAATGAAGATAGACTTTCAGACCTTGAAGACACCAGCGCAGCTAGTGAAAAGGTAAGGAAAGAGCTCCTAAAAGCAACTAGGGCTTCTTTTTCTGGGAAACACCAAATGGTGGATGATGCTGGTGCAGCTGGAGGGGCCGGAGGCCTGGAGGCCCTGGCATGGGAAGCCCCGGCAGCTTCTGCAGAGGCTTTGGCAGTGGCCTTCAAGGTCTCAGGCACGGCAGAGGCCAAGGCTGCAGGGTTCGCAGCAGTAAGGCCAAGGGCAAAGAGTGGATTCCTGTCACCAAGCTGGGCCAGTTGGTCAAAGACATGAAGATCAAATCCCTGGAGGAAATTTATCTTTTTTCCTAACCTATCAAGGAGTCTGAGATTATTGACCTTTTCCTGGGCACATCCCGCAAGGATGACGTTCTGAAGATCATGCCTGTGCAGAAGCAAACTCATGCTGGCCAGTGGACCAGGTTCAAGGCATTTGTCGCCATTGGGTACTACAACGGTCACGTTGGCCTGGGTGTAAAGTGTTCCAAGGAAGTAGCCATTGCCATTTGTGGGGCCATCATCCTGGCCAAGCTCTCCATTGTCTCCGTGAGGAGAGGCTACTGGGGAAACAAGATTGGCAAGCCCCACACTGTTCCTTGCAAGGTGACTGGCCGCTGTGGCTCTGTGCTGGTGCATCTGATCCCTGCCCCCAGAGGCGCTGGCATCGTCTCAGCCCCTGTGCCCAAGAAGCTGCTGCTGATGGCTGGTATTGAAGACTGCTACACCTCTGCTAGGGGCTGCACTGCTACTTTGGGCAACTTTGCTAAGGCCACCTTTGATGCCATCTCCAAGACCTACAGCTATCTGACCCATGACCTCTGGAAAGAGACTGTGTTCACCAAGTCTCCCTATCAGGAATTCACAGATCATCTTGTAAAAACCCACACCAGAGTCTCTGTCCAGAGGACTCAAGCTTCAGCAGTAGCTACAACGTAAAGGGTTTTTACACAAGAAAAATAAAATGAATTGTCGGCCAAAAAAAAAAAAAAAAAAAGCAACTAGGATTCAGGAAATAATAAATCAATAGCTGAAAGACAATGCAAAGATGAATAACATAGGGCAAATATACATCAATGTGAAAGGAGGCAGCACAAATGACATAAAAAGAATATGGGCAGAGACAATAGCAGAAAACTTCCCACATATGGGGAAAAAGTCTGACATTCAGGTAACCAAGGCATATACAACTCCAAATAATATGAACCCAATTAAAACCACACCCAGACATATAATAATCAAGATCCCAGAAATTCAGAACAAGAACAACATACTAAAAGGCACTACAAAAAAGAAAGATCACATTTAAAGAAAAGCCCATCAGAATAATAGCAGATTTTTCCTCACAAACCATAAAGTCAAGAAGAGCATGGAGTGAAATATTTCAAGTTCTTCAAGAAAACAAATTCCAACCCAGACTGATATACCCTGAAAAAGTCTCTTTTAAGTTTAATGGAGAAGTGAAATACTTCCATGACAAAGAACAACTAAACAAATTGATGATGACCAAGCCAATCCTACACAGAGTACTAAAAAGATATTCTAGAAAGGGATCAAAATGCCCACAATTCCAAGAATAGCTACAGAAAGATCCTACCAAATACAGCAAACTATTAAACACAGGAAAAAGGTAAGGAACCAACAGCAGGAAAATAACATGACAAACATAAGTCAGTACATATCAGTTATAACTACCTATGTAAATGGACTGAATTCACCAATTACAAGAAATAGACTGGTAGAGTAGATTAAGAAACAAAATCCAGGGGCTGGGGAGATAGCTCAGTAGAATAAATGCTTGTCTGTCAAGTGCAAAGTCCTGAGTTCAATTCCTGGTTCCACCAAAAAAAAAAAAAACAAAGAAAGAAAATCCAACAACTTTGTTATGGTTTGGGGTTTCTGCAAGATGAACGATATAGTACAGGACGTGTTTCGTAATGGTATTTTATAATGAATTCCCCAAGAATAACATACTACAAGTGCAGGAAATCTATCCACACACTAAAAACTAACAAACCAAGCTGAGAGCCTAGAGCTCATAGTAATTCCTCCCACTAGTCTAACTGGATGCCTAGAGCTCACAATAAAGTCTCATGCAGGCCTGCTTCATGGATATATGCTAGAAAGTTTCAAAGGTCAGTGGGATGAAAGATCTGTGCTAGCAACCTGAGGGATCTGGACTGGGGCTAGAAAGCAACAGTCAAAGTAAACACCTGAACTCCCCTAAAGGTATCACAGCTGTCCTCAGCAACAGTGAGTTTCCGAGCTCCTCCAGTGATGAGGAAAGACAAGTTTCCATCAGGAAAGCCAATATGACAAGCTTCATGAGGCTGAGCAATGTGCCATCTTCCCTCTGGAGCAAGGAAGCAATGCTCAAGATGAGGACCCAAGCTTCTCCAAAGTTCATTGGGAAAGGCAACATGACAAGGTCTTCCAGCAGAACAGTCCAAGAGAGCTAACAGTTTTCAACAGCTCCCAACGGTGTCTTAGAATAGCATCCCTAACAGCGTTTCAGCAGCTTCTCCTGTTCTGCCTTTATGCTGCTGGCAACAACCCTCAGGTGGGACTCTCACATCCAGTACCATGCTAGTTTAAGTCACCTGGGTGTAGCAAGTTGACCACCTGTTAGCTATCCACCACAAATATGCTGCATATGAGAAACACATTTAACCTACAAAGAAACTCACAGGCTGAAAGTCAAAGGCTGGAAAACAATACCCCATATACCAGGAACTCAGAAAAAAGCAAGGGTAGCTATTCTGTTAACAGACAATCTGAACTTCAAACCAAGAATAACGAAATAAGACAAAGAAGGTCACTATATACTAGGGGGAAAACTTCAAAAGGAAGAGATAATAGCCATAAATATGTATGCACCAAATATGGGCACATCCAACTATATAAGACAAATTTTAAAGGACATGAAAAATCTAATAATCAATATCACAACCTTAGCAGGGGACCTTAACACCTCCTTATCTCAGAAAGAGGTCAAACAGACAAAAAATTAGCAAAGAAGTAGCAGAATTGAACCAAACCTTTGAACAAATAGACTCAGTGGAGATATACAGAGTGTTACACCCAACAACATTTGAGTACATATTCTCTTCAGCTGCACATGGGTCATTTTCTAAAATAGACTACATAATAGTCCATAGATCATGCTTAAGTATATGCAAGAAAACAGAAATTGTCCCATTAATATTATCTGGCCACAGTGCAAGGAAATTAGAAATTAATGACAAATTAATGACAAAAGAAGCCACAAAAAAACCATAATTGTATGGAAATTAAATAACACCCTCATCAGCAACTACAGGTTACAGATGAAATAAAACAAGAAATTAAGCAATATCTACAATCCAACAAAAATTCAAACACAATTTATCAGAATAAGTGGGATGCAATAAAAGCATTTCTCAGAAGGGAAATTTACACATTAGGAAAAAAGAGCAAGAACAAATAAATACTCTAATGCTGCACCTCAAGCTTCTAGAAAGAGCAACAAAAAAAAAAAAAAAAAAAAAAAAAAAAAAAAAAAAAAAAAAAAAAAAAAAAAAAAAAAAAAAAAAAAAAAAAAGCCCAAAGCCAAAAGGTGGAGCTAAGTATAAAGATTAGATAAGAATTTAATGCAACTGAGACAAAGAAACAATACAAAGAATTAATGAATCTAAAAACTGGTTCTAGGGCCAGCGATATAGCTCAGCAGACTAAAGAGCCTGCTTAAGCAGATGCAGGGACCAGGGTTCAATTACAAGCACCACATGCCATGCTGGCCTCACACTAAGATGGTGATTGAGACTGGACATGGTGGCTCATGCCTGTAATCCCAATGCTTGGGTGGCTGATAACAGGAGGATCACTAAGAGTCTGATCTGCGTAGTGAGACCCTGTAGAATTTGCACTACAAAGAAAAAAAGAGCTGGTTCTTTGAAAGCCGGAATAAAATTGATAAACTCCTAGCAAACCTCATCAAAAACAGTAAAGACAACTCAAATTCAAGCAATAAGGAATGAAAAGGGAGAAATTACACAGATCTTGTGGAAATTCAGAAGATCATCAATAGCTATTTTGAAAATCTTTACTCTCACAGGTCTGAAAAAAAAAAACAGAAGAAATGAACAGATTCCTAGATGGGTACGAATTGCCAAAACTTAATCAAGAAGATTCAAAAATTCTGATAACCTAAAACCAGCCAATGAAATTGAAAAGGTAAAAAAAAAAAAAAAAAAAAACTTACCAACAAAGAAAAGCTCAGGTCTGATGGATTCATAGCTGAAATCTATAAGAAATTTATCATCCCAGGGATGCAAGGATGGTTCAACATACACAAATCTATAAATGTAATACACTATATCAATAGAGCCAGAGCCAAAACCAAAACCCACATGATCATCTCAATAGATCCAGAAAAGGCTTTTGATAAAGTCCAACACTCATTCATGTTCAAGGTACTACAGAACATTGGAATAGAGGGCCTCTACCTCAATCTGATAAAAGCCATCTATGACAATCCTACAGCCAACATAATTCTAAATGGAGAGAAAAATGAAAGTTTGCTCTCAAGTCAGGAACAAGATAAGGATGTGCTCTATCATCGCTCTTATTCTATACAGTCCTGGAATCATCAGCTAGAGCCATTAGACTAGAAAGAAAAATAAAAGGAATAAGAATAGATAAAGAAGAAGTTAAACTATCATGATTTGCAGATGACATGATAATCTGCTTGGAAGATGCAAAAAACTCCACCAAAAAGCTCCTAGAATTAATAAATCCAGTAGCATAGCAGGATACAAAGTCAACACCCAAAAATCAATAGCATTCTCCTACACAGATAGCAAACTCATTGAGAGAGAAATTAGAGATACAATACCTTTCACAATAGCATCCAAGGGGGAGTCTGTGGACTAGAACAGTTGTTTAAGCGTCTGCTGAGGCGAATGCAGTCAGGCACAGTTGGGTTCGATCCCCAGCTCTACAAGCCTCACCCTCCATGCCCTGAGGCATCGTCAGACAGACAAAAAAAAAAAAAAAAAAAAAAAAAAAAAAAAAAAAAAAAAAAAAGCCTTCACAATACCATCTAAAAGATTGAAATACTTAGGAGTTAATTTAACAAAAGAAGTAAAAGACCTATACAGTGAAAATTACAACACTCTAAAAAGAAGATCAAAGAAGATTTTAGAAAAAAAGAAAAATATTCCTTGCTCTTGGATAGAAAGAACCAAAATTGTGAAAATGGCCATACTGCCAAAATTGTTGCACAGATTTAATGTAACCATTATCAAAATACCATCAATATATCTTACAGACCTAGAGAAAATATTCTTAAAATTTATTTGGAACCAGAAGAGACCTAGAATAATAAGGGCAATCTTGGGCAACATAGGCAAGTCAAGAGGCATTAAAATCCATGACTTGAAAATATACTATAAAGCTACAGTGATAAAACCAGCATAGTACTGATTAAAAAAAAAAAAAAGACCCGAAGATCAATGAAACAGATTAGAAGATGTAAATACAACTACAAACACACCTAGTCACCTTATCTTTCACAAATGGGCCAAACCTGTTCACTAGTAGAAAGATAGCCTCTTTAACAAATGGTGCTGGAAAACAGGCTCTTGACATGCCAAAAATTAAAGCTAGAACCGGGCCTATTGTCATGCACTAAACTAAAGTAAAAATGGATTAAAGATCTAAACATTAAAACAGAAACACTAAATCTCCTGGAAGAGAATGTAGGTGGAAATCTTGAAGACATAAGAGTAGGCAGACAGAACTAAAAAAAAAAAAAATCAGCCCCCAAAATTTAAAAATCCAATCAAAACAAGAGCATCTGAGATGAATACACACTTCTCAGAGGAAGAAATATGAGTAGCAAGTAAATACATGAAAAAATGTTCCACAGCACTAGCCATTCAAGAAATGCAAATTAGGGGCTGGAGAGATAGCTCCATGGCACAAGTGCCTGCCTGGCAAGTGCAAGGTTGTGAGTTTGAACCCTGGTCCCACCGAAAAAAAAAAAAAAAAAAAAAAAGAAATGCAAATTAAAGCAACACTGAGATGCCATCACACTCCAGAAAGAATGCTTATCATAAAGAAACCAACTAATAACAAACGCTGGAGAGATGAGAAAAATGAAACTTTCTCCACCGTTAGTGGGAATGTAGACTGGTATAATCACTATAGAAATCAGTGTGGAGACTCATCAAAAAACTAGGACTGGAAATCCTATCCAATTCACCTATTCCACTTCTGAGTATTTTCCCAAAAGAACTGAAAACATCATACCATAGTGATATATGTGCACTTATGTTTAAAGCAGCACAGTTTGCACTTCTCAGCTATAAAGAAAGACAAACTCAAAGTCTTTATAAGTAAGTGTATGCAAGTAGAGGCAATAGTCATAAGTGAAATAAAATCAGACCCACATGTGTAAGTATCATATTGTCTCCCTAGGGTAAGAACTTGAAAGAATAAATAAAACATAAAAATAAAATGCAAAGAAACTGAACTAAAAGATTAAACAAAGATGAGAAAAAGGAAAAAAAAGACAGGAAAAAAGGAAGGGAGGGGGAAAATATGCAAGTATATATGCAGGATGGCTGAGATGATGATACTAATAATTTCCATCAGTTTTTTTGAAAACAGCAGCTAATATTTAGAATTTTTACCTTGACTAATCTGCATCTGTGATCTGAGCAAATACATTGAGGACAGCAATGTGTAATACAAAACCCAGGGCTGAATAAGTGCAGGACTGGGGACCAAACTCAGGACCTTGCACTTGCCAAGCAGGCACTCGTGCCCCTGAGCTATCTCCCTGGCCCCTCATCTTGGTCTTCTAAATGTGTACCATTTCTAATGTCTTATCAATTATTATATTCTCTTTAAAATATTTTATAAAAACAAGAAAAAATTAAGATTTCTTGAAAGCAAATGTTAATATTAAATTATTTGTCCAATTTGTGTAACTATTTCTGTTAATCTGAGTAACAGATTTGACAATAAAAACAGACAACATAATAACTATTGTTAATTAGCTATTGCTATCTTGAAAATCTGTAACATATAT
>PVKN010030630.1:0-12678 GCA_004027915.1 Capromys pilorides
TAATATTGTTTAGAGAGGATATCATGTCTGCATCTTGTATTTTGGATAATTACTATGAAGACAATAATATGCAATGTATTATTGTAACTGTCCTACTAACCTGTTTTGAAACTGTTTCATTGTTATTTTTTCCTCATTTAAAATTAATAAAAAATTTAAAAATATTTGATGTCACAGTATGCAACTTTGGGTGGTGTGGAGGATGAAATTGTTATCTAGAGATGAGACATAGTTGAATCTTCCCAGAGGCCCAAAGGGGCAATGTCTCCACTGAGAACATTCAGCCATTAGGAAGACAGAGGGACTAATAAAAGCAGTCAAGCCAAGAACTCCCTAGGTTTTATTTAGAATATTGGTGTGAGAGAGAAACAGCAGTTCAGGTCAGTGGATTTGGGGGTGAAAGGGAAAAAACATGACCAAATACAATATACTTTATTAGTCTGAACTTATTCTTTAACCATTCAATTCTCACACAGCCTAGGTTCTTTTGCCCCATAATTTAGCCACTTGTTTTGCACAGACTGTGTGCTTACTGCCCCACTGCTTATTTGTTCTCATAAAACACACATGCTTTTTGCCTTACAGTTTATTTTTGTATAATTTTGCCCAATATTTTAACCATTCATTCCTCATAGAGCCTATGGACTTTTATCTCACAGTCTAATCATTGAGTTTAATCATTCACTCCTGGCAGCATCTCCCAAATTTTCTCTTTTATTGTTTTACAAAATCCGGAATGTAGAAGAAGATAGAAATGTAGCACAGATGGGTATTGGACTTGACGCAGGAAGGTCATCATGGCCTTGGTCTGAATCATCCACTGGAACAGCATACAGAGGGACTCAAAGACTACAAGAATAAAACAATAAAAGCATGATCCAAATAGTAATAAAAATTCAAATATTAAGGTTGGGACCAGAAAACCAATTTTGGGAACTTGGCCTGGAGTCAATATAATTAAGGTAATTTAAAGTAATATTGTGAGCTTCTATTTATAATTTATGCAGTGGGGCTTGTAATTGGCCCTGGAGATTAGTAACATCTCTGTTCATATTTCTATGAAAGGCACCATGGAGAAAGTGTTGAGATGGATATTTTCATAGAATGTTGAATGGTTAAATGGGATTCATGTGATACATATAAAATGGTAATTGACATCACAACTAAGTTGACTGGATGTCGAAAGACCTTACTGATGTTGATTGAGCTAACCAGCTGTTGCTATAAGGGCATCAATCTGATGTAAGGTTTTTATCAATGTTGGCCCAAATGCCATAATATGAATATTGTTTCATTGAGAGATAATAAAATTAGATACAACAAGAGCCTGGAAAGGAATACAATAGCTACTATTGGTTTTGTTTGGACTACATATAATACAAAAAAATTTGCCAGGAAATATCATGTGTTTGCTATAGTCCCTCTCATAGACCATTGGGGGACTATGATGTGGCAGTTAAATTGTATCTGTATCTGAGTTGTCATTAAAGGAAAGAGAAGATCTTGAATTTTCCTATGTAACTCTATCTAAGACAGGCGAGGTAAGAACATGAGCTCAGTAAATCATGTCACTTTCTTCCAGTATATATGACAGCAAACTTGAAAAGATAAGGAACCTATTTACTCTTGTAATTTTGGAGTTGCAAATGATTTATGTGATCGTTATAAGAAACAGTTTTTCAGAAGAGAAGGGAATTCTTGTGCTTCGAAGTGTTTCTTCAGCTTGAGTACTGACTTGCTTTTTTTATAATGCTGTGAAACACTCTGAATCATACTATATGGTCCATATATTGATCAATATCCCCTTCTATTTTCTTTACAAAGTGAGTTTTGAGGCACTCATTAGCTTTTTATAATGATTTATCATAAGAGTTTGTGAGGTGTTTCAATGACAAGTTTAACGTGTTACAGTTGGAGGAAAGTTTGCAAGGAAATAGGCATTATTTTCCATTAAAGGGATAGAAAACATGGGGGCTGGGGAGATAGCTCATTAGAATAAACGCTTGCCTGGCAAGCGCAAGGGCCTGAGTTCAGTACCTGGTTCTGCTAAATAAATAAATAAATAAATAAAATGTTTGGGGCTGAGGAGATAGCTCCGTGGCACAAGTGCCTGCCTGGCAAGTGCAAGGTCATGAGTTTGAACCCCGGTCCCAAAAAAAAAAAAAAAAAAAAAAAAAAAAAAAAAAAAAAAAAAAAAAAAAAAAAAAAAAAAAAAAAAAAAAAAAAAAAAAAAAAAAAAAAAAAAAAAAAGGGATAGAAAACATATGAAAAACATCTCATCATTTTTATTATTAATAAAGGTGATTTTAATCACTTGTAGGGTGTCCACAACATTGGTCAAATCAGTGACAATATTTAGGGGTTGCATCGACGAACTGTTATTTTTTATCAATTATGTGTGTCTTAAAATTTGAATTTTGTAGAATATTAACAGAACGGTTATAAAGTTCTGTAGAGGAAATTTAAGGTCAATAACAACATCAACTTTGGAGCAATATACAGTGGTCCAGTGATATACTTTTTTTAAAAGAGAGTAAAAATTAGAATTAAAACAGAAAAAATTACAAATTATATAGAATTTCACTTAACAAAGTAATACATAATGTTGCCTTCCAACCAGTTATTCATAATACCCAGGTATATGCATGTAAAATTAGAATAAGAAAGAAAAAGAGAAAAAAGTGTATGAGAAACAGAAAAGAGAAAAAGCAAAAAATGAAAAAAGAAAACAAATCACATTAAGTATTATCTGCTCCTTTCCATAGACTTATCTATGTATGTAAGTAGGATGGTTTGCATAACTGTGCTATGCATTTCTGCTGGTCTATGGAAAGGATGACTCAATGATATACTTTCTTACATTTAAGACATTCTTATTTTTGTTTGGTCAATTTAACTTGTCTTTATATTATGTTTGATTATATCTTCCTTGCCATAGTTAGCATCTGTGCCTTATGAATTTCACTTGCCACATTTTGACAAGCCTTGATCATTTTAGCAATATTTAATGTTTTTCTTTGAGGGATGCCAAGACTCTGACAATCAGCATTGGCATTTTCATATGTTAGTTGAAAGGCTAAGACATCTGCTGTTTAGGGGTTGTCTATTTGGCAGGAAATTGCATTTTGCAAGCAGATATGATCTGTACAAACTTTACCAGAACTTTGTCTAATGCTTTAAAAGGAGCCTTGAAGGCCACAAGTTTCTGGGATTTTTGTCCATTATTTAAAGGTGGCACCAGGAAAACACTGCGGATTCATGTGGGTATACATTTTTCCATATGTTTTTAAAACCCCTTTTAAATATTTTTTATGGAGAACTCAAAGTCTGAAGAGGGCAGAAGTTCAACCAGAGGTGAAAGAGGTGGGAAAAAGGCCTGAGAGGACCCAAGGAAGGAGGCAGCTTCTTTAATGGTGTCTCCTCTCTTTGGATAAATTGAACAGCAATCCTATAGATGACGTGTAGCATACTGTGCAACTTTTTCAGGTCTTATGATTGTCTTGATTTTATTTTCTTACTTGCTTTCAGTCTTCCATCTCTATATTCGACCCCAAAAGTAACCAAGGGTATTCTTGGTGAGTTATGATTAGAAGGAGTTTAATGAGTTGATATTTGAGAACTTTACAGCTAGATATTTTTTAAAGACATTGTAACTGTTTAAATTGTTTTTTCTCTTTAAGTAGGGTTTGACCCATGTTATAGGCAAAACAAAAGAAATGAAAGAAAAAAAAGCTAATGAACTTTCCCTGCTCATTTAGCAATTGTACAGCAAAAGACCTCTGGACTAATAAACCTAATCACTGATGTCATTGACTTCCCAGATTATTCCATGGCTACCTATGTTACCTTACTGGGATGAGACTTTTGAACAACCTTGTTTCTTTGCAGATTGGTCCTCCATGCTGATCTGCAGCAGCGGATTTGCCTCACATGGGACACCACTTGTCAGAATGTGCAACCATAGGCAGTGTGAAAGTTGAAAAGATTACCCAGAGACAAGACTTAATTAAATCTACCCAGAGGCTATTTCTCCACTGAGAGCATTCAACAATTAGGGAAATTTTGGTCTAAGAAAGCTGAGAACTGCCATGTTTATTTAGAATATCAGTGCAAGAGAAAAATACCGGAGAAAAAAATAGCTTAGGTCAAGAGGTGTATCAAAGCCAACTAGCTTTTCTTGGGAAAGAAGAGGGACAATAGCCAGACATAACACACTTTACTTATCTAAACTTCCTGTTGTTTAACCATTTGATTCTCATGCAGCTTTTGTGTTTTTACTCCATAGTTTAACCATTCATTCTTCTGTGCTTTTGTCCCTCAGTTGTTTATTCATTCACTTCTGGCAAGGTCTCTCAATTTGGTTTGTCTTAGTGTTTATGCTATAATTACAGATCTCTTTTCCAGGGTTAAATTAGTACAATATTAAGTTTTCATGTGTGTCAATATCTACATTGTCTCCAATGCTGTTTGTGTTGCTGATATTGTTACTACAACCAAAATGGCATAAGTGCTGCTGGTAGTTGGTTTTGTATGTATGCCAATGTCTGCATTTCCTTGGTGCTGTTATAGGAATGATATAGGATGTCCAAATGCTATAATGAAAATATTATAACTCCCCCAACCTGCTACATGTCTGGTACACTGAATTCATTTGCTCTAAACTAAAAAATTCTAAAGAACAGAGGTTAAGTGTAGGAAGTACTTATTGAGGGAAAGAAAGCTCCTATCTAAGAGAGATAGGAGAACATCCAAAAAGCAGATTGTCTACAAGCAAAATTCCCAAAAGAAAATTCATAGAGCAAAATCACCAAGTGGGTACAAGATGGGACAAAATTACATTCAACTAATACAAATACAGTCTCTTAGGTAATATTGTTCCAATGGGAAAGCAAGTCACATAGAAAATGTATACGAGTAAGAGGCTTATACCAACAACCTCCAAAAATGCCAGTTTCACCGGTATCTCACTACAATTGTGGAACATTGGACTATATATACAACTACTCTCTCTTTGTACAAAGAGAAGAAAAAATTTTTGTTGTTGCTGTTTTCCTTTTTCTTTGTTTTTTTTCTTTTTCTCTTTCTCCCCTACTAATACAGAGTAGAAAATTTATCATATGTACACACTGTGCTCTTTATAACTACTATGGGGACAACAAGATTCAATGTACCAATTATTATGAAGGTACTACTAGTATGTTTTGAAACTATCATATTGTTATTTCCTATTGAAAATTAAAAATAAAAAAATAAATTAAATTTTAAAAAAAAGAAAGAAAATGTGTATGAAAAAAGGGCCTTACCTGGCGATAGGGTCAAGGAGGTCTTGGTCCCATACACAGGTAACTGAAACCTATTTAAAATATCGATCATTATTATTTAATTCCTTGAGAAAGTATGTAGCTATAGTCATTGTATTTTGTCTTGTCTGGAGGCCTGGCCTTTAAGAAAAGTCCCTGCACCCACAGTTGTAATAAATTCTCATCTTCTATACTGGCTTCTTTGAGGGCCTAGCCCTATATAACAACTGCCTATAATATGTCTCTGCCTTACTGAAATGTTTAAAATAGTGCAATTACCAACATTATAATCCATTCCTGCAGAACAGGTATTGAACTAAATACATTACAGCCTCTAGGCTTACATAAATGATGGTGGTGGTGGAATTATAGGACAGAGGTAAAATCTTACAGCTAGCCATGACAAGAATATGTCACTAAAAAGCAGGCACGCACTAAGGAAATCCCATCCTAGTTGTCTTCGGCTATAATCAGATCTCAAGCCTACACACACACACATGAAACATGAGATAATAAGACAACAAAATGTTTCCAAAAACACCCAACATGTTAAAGCTGATCCATAGGGCTTCAAGAGTAAAAAAAAAAAAAACTAAAAGCCACACAGCTAAATTTTTTACAAGGATAATTGAAAAGATTTATTTAAAAAGTCAAAGGAGATCTAGCATGGCTGAACAGAGGAGTTTACATTAGAGAGACTCAGATAAAACATAGGTAATTGAAAGAAAGGGAGGAGCCAATTTGAAAGAAGACACTTGTACATCAAACATACACATGGGAGTTTAAAAAAAAAAAAAAAAAAAAAAAAGGAAAACATCCAGCAGAACTAGTTGACAGAGCTTCCATCCTTACCCACCACAAAAACCACCATTTTGAGAACTTTCCAAATAGCTGGTGGGATCCAAGGAATGTGGCATAGTTTAGCCTCACAGCATAGTCTTTGTGCATATGGGCCACTTCATCTCATCATCCCCTCTCCAAACACTGAGGAACCTGAAGTTTGGTAGCATTTTCAATGGCACACAATAAAAGTAAATCATCAGGAGTGGAAGAGGCTCTCTTCTCCACCTCCTTGATCTCAGGCTCAGAGAGGAGAAGCAAACAATCACTGCTTCTGTTAAGATTTTCAGTACTGGACCTTGGATACAACTTAGTCACTGCCAGGAGCTTGATGTTGATCTCATGGCAAATGGCACATTCATCTGGCACAGAGATGACACTGGTCTCATTTTAAGCCATACTTGGTATCCCAGCCTCATTCAAGTCTGGACCCAGTTCCCACTGTCCTGCCAAACTCCTCAGCTTGTCAGAGACTCTGTCTGAAACTTGGCACTATTCCCTGGGAAGGATGGATTCCCACGAGGTGCTCCACTCCCAAATGATTCTTCACCTGGTACTCTGGGACTGTGGCAGCATGTGTTCAGCACTAGGTACACTGCCTCCCATTCTGTGCATATCAGAATCATCACCCTGAATTTTGCCTGGTTAGCAGCAAGAGCTAAGGTCCTTCCTGTATTGACCAGTGGCATGTAACACCTTGTGGCGTCGCTGCTCCTGCTACAATCTCCAAACATCAGTCATAATGACACTTGAGTCTTTGCTCCCACCCCTGTGCCAAGGTGAAACAAACCTAGTGCCTGGAATTGGTCCCACAGACACCTGAATATATATCAGCTACTCAGAACTGGCCTCCAGTGAGCAGAAATCTGCTAGGAACCTCAGAATTCAATTCTCCACCCCTTTTCTGAGTTGGTGGCCCAGCTTTATCAGTTGCCACAAAAAGGAATTTACACTCAGGGCACCCACTGAACTGAGAAATTTCCAAACAAATTAACAGAGCATAATGAAGAGCAAAGAAAAATGTGATTTGCAAGTTTAAAGAATATGGGCTTGAGAAAAAGTTATCTTCTGAAAATATATAGGATTTTTTCTCTTGCTTTTTTATTTTCTTTTCTTCCTTTACCAAACAATTTTTTCACATCCACTGGT
The DNA here is from genome assembly GCA_004027915.1 of Capromys pilorides. Lineage (NCBI taxonomy): Eukaryota > Metazoa > Chordata > Mammalia > Rodentia > Capromyidae > Capromys > Capromys pilorides. The sequence goes on from PVKN010030630.1 coordinate 7,290, forward strand.
ATATTTTCATTTTTATAATTTTTATTACTGTTGGAATTTGATTTTGTGTCACCCATTTTCTCATTTCCCATTTTCTCCACTCCCAAATCCTCCCTTCAATCCTTTTTTACCTCCTCATTCACAAGATATTTGTTTGCATTTCATTACTTTTCTCTTTTTCTTTTCACTTCCTTGTCTTCTCTGTCCCTTCTCCAGTTCCCCTTCTCATTTAAACATTTTCACCTTATTTCATAAGATCAAGTATATATCCTAGTTCTTACTTACATTTTCAGTTTTTTTGCACCACAGAAATTATGTGATATTTACACATATGTGTTCCATTTATTTCACTGAAAAGTGTGGTCTCAAGGTCCATCCATTTGCCTATAAATGTGTCAAATTTATCCATCTCTATGGCTTAGTAGTACTAAATTATATGAAAAAATCTTTATTCATTCATATCTGATGGAAATTTAGGCTGTTTCCAAGATTTGGCTATTACAAACTGTGCTGGTGTAAATATGGGCGTGAAAATATCATGGTTTTATCATATTTTTAATTCTTTCAGGAAGATTCAAAGAATGAGAATAACTGAATTAATGGAATCTCTAGCTTTAATTTTTTGAAGGATATCCAGTTTTCCCAGTCCTTGCACCAGTATATACTACTACCAACAGTGGAAATGTATTGCTTTTCCCCACATCCGCTGCACAATTTATTATTGGTTGATTTCTTGATAATATCCATGTTTTGTGTCATTATATGAAATCTCAGTGTTGTTCAATTTGCATCTCTTAAATGACCAATGATGTTGAACAATTTTTCATATATTTACTTGCTATTTGTACTTATGCATTTGAGAAGCATCTATTTCAGGTACCCATTTTTGGATTGGATATTTAAATGGGAGTTCTGATTTTCTTGAGTTCTTTATATATTCTAAATATTAGTCCTTTGAGGAACAGGTGGCAAAAAAAAATTTTCTCACTCTGTGTATTGTCTCTTCACTCTGTTAATGAAGATGAACTCATAGTTGTTTATTCTTTGTGATACTTCCTGTATGATCAGAGTTTGATTCATAAAGTCTTTGCCTCCACCTATATCTTCAAGAATTCTACCTATTCTATCTACCATTCCTGTTCACAAACAACAAACTCACTGTTATGGTGGATATGTAAGTTAATTTAAGAAGCTCAGGATAACGAAGTGACTCAGCAGGGGGCCAGGGTCCTCTCTTTGTAAATATCCTGAGCCTGTCCAAGAGAAGGCATAGAGATGGTGTGGTTGTAAGGGATCCACCCTAGGGTGGAGAACCTGGATACAATATAAAGGAAGAAAAGAAGCTTATCCCCTTTTGCTCTTCCTGTTTTTGCTGTCTTCTGACACATTGCAATGTTGCTCCTTTGCTATATGATCCTGCCTTGAATCCAACTGATTATCGAATGAAATCTCCACAAACTGTGAGCTAAATAAACTATTCCTCCCTTAATTCTGAGCATTAAGTATTTTTGTCTCAGCAACAAGAGTATAGTGACCTAGACAGAATTGAGTGCCAGCGAAGTAGTGTCATTGCTTGACTATATCAGAACATGTCTTTCAAGAGCTTTTGGGAATGGCTTGTAGGAAGAATTTGTGAAGGATCAGAGATGTTGTCTGAAAGAGTACAGCTGGACCACCTTAGGCTGTGCTGTATGAGAGATTCTTGTCACATCTCAGGAGACACAGAAACTCTGCTGGTAAGATCAGAATGAGAAGGTATCTTCTGGGAAGAAGGACTACATTGGCTGCTGGAATCCAGATGGTGTCTGTTATGGCTTGGAAGAAAGTTTTTCTGCATCTTTCTTGTGTCCAGAGACTGCCTGAGACTAGGATTAAGGACAGTAGATTTATTAATCTTGAAAAAAAATGTAAGAAAGTTGAATATTGAGACCTTGGTATGGCTATTTTTGGGGGCTTTTAGATAGATTTATGCTGATAACCAAGAGTAAAGATCCCAGCCATATGGTTTAAACGACTGGGAGTTTGGCCAGAAGGGAAGCTCTACTAAAGCTATGAACTGCAAAGAGAGATCTGAGGAGATCTTGATTGCTGAACAGGAACAAAATAGAAAAGATGGTCTGAGAGCACAAAAAGAAGCAGTGAGTCTCTACTCTTTTCAGCCTCAAAACTACAAAAGTAAAAGACTTTGCTTTGAAGAGAAAGCCACAGAGGACCATGTTCCAAAATAGTGGCAGCAGAGAAAATCTGTTCCTCAGAATTGTATTTAAGGTTCCCAGAATTCTAGGCATGCAACTGCTACAGCCAATAGAGATGAAAATCTGGCTATTGCTCCAGTTGGCAGGAGACCTTGGCATCATCCACATGGCACTGGATTTAGGTGCACAGAGAATGTAAATATTTTGGGATTAAGAAGTCTTCTACCCCAATTTCAGATGACCTGGAAAGCCAGGTCATGTACTTCAGAGAGATCAGTGTGTGAAGCTGAGAGGGTAGAGCTAAAGGTACAAATAGAGACCCCAGAAGTTTGGAAAAGATAGGAACATGAATCATCTGAGGAAATCTGCAAATAGGAAGCAAAGCAGGACTAGTAGAGGAACTGTGGGAGCTAAAACCATTAGAAGTGTTATAAGGGTAGAGTCACATCTCTTTGAAGCTCACAATGTGCCACAGTTTGCCTCAGATGCTCTGCATGGAACTATAGGACTTAATGTTTGCCCTTTTGGGCTTTGGACTTGATTTGCTCCCAATTCTTTGCATTCTCCTGTCTGTAACTGTTGCAATACAAATATTTATCTTAGCTATTTAATGTTGGAATTGTTTGACTTTCTTTTAATTTTTATAGGGGCTTACAGCTAAGAGTTTGCCTTACATCTTAGAGAAGACTTGGCACTTGTACTTCTCAGGAATGCTAAAACTGTCAGGACTTTGGCAATGTTTAGAGATGGACTAAATGCCTTTTGTATAAAAGGATAAATATGAATTTTTGGGAGGCAGAATGTTATGGTTCTAATGTAATGTAATGTTGATAGACTTAATGCCACTTCTTAAGGATTGTTAAACCTATGCTATAATATTAAAATTGTGAAATTTTAACAATAAGCATGTCTTTGTATTGTAGCTCATTTAAAGAAATGTGTCCAGTTGTCAAGTTAACAGGGAGTGGATTGTTGTGGTTCATACGTTGTGTCGTGCTGAGAAATTTAGAAGATTAAATAAGTGACTCAACAAGGGCCAGAGCCTTCATTTTGAAAACATCCTGAGCCTATGAAAGAGGAGGGCACTGAGATGGTGTGGGTGTAAAGACCCACGCTAGAGTGGAGAGCCTGGCCTCAATATAGGGGTGGAAAAGATGTCTCCCTTCCCACTTTGCTCTTACTGCTTTTACTGTCTTCTGCTTGCTTAATGTGTGATCCCTGTGTCATGCCACCATGCCTAGGAGCCAACTGATTATGCACTGAAACATTCACAGACTATGAGCTAAATAAACCTTTCCTCACTTAATTCTTGGAATACAAAGGTATTTTGTCTCTGCAATGAAAGTAAAGTAACCAAGACACTCACTGAGAGAGAAATTAGGGTTACCACACTTTTCATAATACCACCTGAAAAAAACATGAAATACTTAGGAATTGATCTAACAGAGGAAGTAAGACATCTTTACATTGAAAGGTATAGCACTCTGAAAAAGGATTGAAGAAGATATCAGAAAACAGAAAGAATTCTGTCTCAGTTATTCTTCTCTCGTTGCTGGGACAAATACCTGACACATAAAATGAAGGAAGGAAACGTTTATTTAACTCCAAGTTACTGGAGGTTTCAGTTCATATTTGGCTAGCCCAAGGCTGAGTGGAACAGGGCACAGAGCATCCAGTTCATGGTGGCGGAACAACAACAATCACAACAGAGGCAACCAACCAACCAGGGCAACAGAGAGCAACAGAGAGGGAGTCTGTTTCTCTGCCTCTCTTATATTACATTCAGGCTCTCTACCCCAGGATATCTGCCTCAGACCACACCCACAATCCCAGCAGTACTAAAATCCATAATCTCAGTAGTACTAAAACACATAATCCTAGTGGATCATGAGTTAGTCTCAAACTCTAGAAGTCCCCACCCCATGACTGCATGAGGTTTTTGGGGGGACAACTAGACACAAACAATAAGAATACCCTACCCTTGGTCTTGGGCAAAAAGAACCAATGTAGTGAAAATGACAATACTCTCAAAACTGTTATACAGGTTTAATGTAATCCTGATGAAAATACCAATGCATTCCTCATAGAATTAGAGAAAAGAATCCCAAATTCATTTGGATCCAGAAGAGACCTAGAAAAGGAAATGCAATGTTGAGCAACAAAGGCAAAGTAGAAGACATCACAATCCCTAACTTGAAATTGTACTATAATACAAAGCTACAATGATGAAAACAGAATGGTATTGGAAAAATCATAGACCTGAGTATCACTGGAATGGATTATCATATGCAGAAACAACTTTAAGCAAAGTCATCTTATCTTCAACAAAGGAAACAAACACCCTCACTGGAAGAAACATATCCTCTTTAATAAATGATGCTGGAAAAATTGGCTTTCCACATGCTAAATAAAAAAATTAGCAATGTGCACTAAACTAAAATAAAAACAGATCAAAGATCTAAATATCCAAAAAAAAAAACAAAAAACCCACTACATTTGTTTGTCTGTTTTTAAAAAATATGGCTCTTGGTCAGCCAAATAGATCAAGGACTGCCAAACAGATAAGCGGATTAAAGTTCCTGCAAGCAGGTGCAGGGGCCGGGGTTTGATACCTGGGCCTGCCTGCCATGCCAGTCCTGCCTCCGGGATGCACTGAGATGGCAATTGAGATTGGGTGTGGTGGTGTGTGCCTGTAATCCCAGCTCTTGGGAGGCTGTAAACAGACGGATCACTATGAGCCCAATCTAGTAGTGAGACCCTGAGACCCTGTAGACCCTTCCATAAAATACAACAATAAATAAATAAATAAATAAATAAATAAATAACGAAATAAAAATATGGCTTCATTTTATCAGTTTGAATGTCTTCCCTGTCTTCTGTGTCTCTCTTCTTCCCTTGCTATCTCTTTCAACTTGTTTCCTTAGTATTTCTTATTTTTTTTTCCTCTATTTTAATCTCCATTCTCTGATTTATTCTTATGCTATAGGGAAGGTTTCTGTTTCTGCTGTCTTACACTGCTACTTTTCCTTATTCCTTAAGAGGTACATTGACATAAAGTTTATATCCTTAAATTTTTATAATATTTCTTTTTTGTTTTTTTCTTCATGCTTCTATAAGGAAACCACTTACACTCAACTGCAAGTAGTTTTATATATTTTTTCAAGATTGAATACACTTCTATTTTGAAAAGATGTAAAATTGTTCTACTGTGTGGG
>PVKN010030631.1:0-12688 GCA_004027915.1 Capromys pilorides
GGAATCTCTCAGTTCAAGGAGGTGGACTAATGACACAGGGCTCTGGGTGCATCCTCAGCCCCATTCTTCCTGCCGGAGTAGGAACATCCCCGGTCCAGAGCCTTTGCCAGGTGCTTCAATAAATCCCCACAGAGGAAGACAAGTGCTGTAAACACCTACTCTATTTCATTACAGACCCATGTGGGCCAGCAAACCCGAGCAGATCCCCTTAGCACCTTTCTTCTCTCCCACACTCCCCAGCCCACTGATGAGGTTACTCTGAATTCAGAGAGCGGTGCTGCAGAGGGAGAGCATGTGCCATAGCTCCTTCCTCATACCTGGGGGATTTAAAAGAGAGAAAATAACCTCACAGAGGAGCCCAGGGGACCACGTGGGTTTGTGTCCTGGCTATCAGAGCTGATATTTATGCTATTAATTTTAAGACACAGTATTCCTTCTCTATACATGTAGACTCAATTTTGGGGCCAGCCAAATAAGCCTCCTTGTGAACTGCAAGCTGGCATTTTATTGTGATCCTTTGCTTGCCAGCCTCCACCCCTTACCTGTAATTTTCTTTTTCTCTCTTAAGTCCCAGAGAGAGATGGAAGGTACAGGGAGGAGCTAGGCAAGAGAATCCTTCTAGAAAAGCAGGGAGCCACATAGGTGGGAGGCTCTGCCCTACCAGTACCCCCTTCTCCCATTGCCACCTGCAGCAAAGATCTCTGCTTCTGGGAAAAGATAACCGCTGTACCTTGGTGAATGGTACAGTGGCCAGGGTTCAGGGTTTGGAAGAACTGGTTTTGCATATGTAGGGCACCTCGGCATCCTCCATTCATCATGCAAAAGGGAGAGCCTCCAGAGGTACAAGGTGATGTGCACAATCTATGCCTGTCTATCTGCCTTGTCAAAAGTGATAGCAACTCTGATTGGGGTAAACCTTAATCCTCAGCATCATTCATTTCCCTTGGAGCTGACCTCTGGAGGTCCTTAGCGAGGGTCTTTTAGTTTCAACCTCAGATTTCACTTGCTAACTGCTCATCCCGGGAGCCAGCCTTTCCCCTGGATGTAGGGAAAATGTGCCATGCGATGGTGTGGTATGCACACCACTCCATACTTACCACACACAGCCAAAAAGCCCAGGGTGTTGGCACATGAGGAATCAGGAGTCTCCATCTCCCAGGAGAGGAAAGCAAGGTCCCAGAAGTTCAGTGGTTTTCAGACACATACAAAGCAAGGAAGGCCTCCAACTCTACTGGCTCACTTGGGTGCTGGGCATGTGATCTTGTTCCTTTACCAGACTCACCGAACTCCCAAGAGACTGTTTTCCAAAAGCAGGCATGCTGGCCTTGGCCTGGGAACTTCCCCTGCCAGGCGCATGGGCCTCAGGGCATGTGACCAACCTTACAGAGGCACCTGCCTATCTCCCACCTCTCCTCACCACTGAGAAGTTTCCAAGGCCCTAGAAAGCCCTGCCCAACCCTGGCATCCTCTGGGTACGTCACTCTTCTGTGGGTCCACCTGTTGGTGGGGTGTGTATTGAGAGGCGAGCACCTGTCTCCCTTGCATCCCTGCCAGAGGCAGGGCTGGAGCAGTCCCCGCTACCCTTAGCCCAGTGTTATTAGTTATTTTTAGCAATCGATGTTATTGATGCTGTGTTCACTAGAGAAAGCCACCAGAGAGCTGTTCTTCCAACTCATTACATTGAGAGTTGAACTATCCCCTTTTTATATAAATCCTGACACATAAAGATGAAATACGCTACTTTCTGGGGAAAGCTCAGAAGCAGAGGCCAAGTGCTAGAAGGTAGCTTTGAGTGCCAGAGGCTGCCTTAGGGATGACTCTGGAGGGGGAGGCCCCAATGTCTGCCCCCTGGGCCCAGAGGCTGGGCTGGGGCTGAGGTTACACCTGGGAAGGCACAGACCTAGCTGTCCCCAGCACAGAGGGGAGAAGTCAGGGAACTGTGTGGACAGAAAATGCAGATACTTTTCAGAGGCTTCAGCTTGAATGGTGGAGGGCAAAGAGACTCTTAAAAATGTATTTGGTATAGGCTCTCACTATGCTATCTGGACTCGTAGTGATCCTCTTGTTTTCAGCCTCCCCAGCTCTGGAATTATAAGTGTGCGACACCATGCCTGGTCTCACTGGCCAGCTCAGCATGCCTGGGGGCGGGTCCAGCATGGCCTGTGGTGCCAGGGATTGAACCCTAGTCCCTGCATTTCTTAAGCAGGCGCCTAGTCCACTGGGCTATCTCACCAGCCAAGGGACTTCTTGGTGGATGTTTAGGGTTTAGCTTCTTCTAAAGCTATCAAAGGTCAGCAACGTCTGTGGGTGCAGTGCCCAATGGTCTACAAAAGTGATTCTGTGTACCAGCACTGGCCTGTGAGAAAGAAGCAGGTCTGGTTTAGGAGCACACTCTGCTCTCCCCCAGCTCTCTGCCTCTGCTCTGTAGCCTTAAAGGCACTGAGCCTGGGGCTCCAGGACTGCTCCCCTCTACAGTGACCTCTACCAATCAGGCCTGAGCCTGCAGAGTGGGCAGAGAGGCTTCCAGACCTATCAGAGAGGTCTGGTGCCCTTCTCTGCCCTAGAGGGAAGGCTTTCAGGATGCGATGGGCGGCAGAGGCTTGGCGCTAGGAGGTCCTGGGCCATCATTCTCCAGGATGATGGCTTGCCCAGCTGTTCACCATACATGCAGAACCCTGGGTACTCCCCCTCCCCACCCTGCTTCTCATTCCTTTCCCTTGCTGCTTGTCTTAGTTACTCTTCTCTCATTGCTTGGACAAATACCTGACACTCACAATGAGGAAAGGAAAGGTTTATTTAGCTCACAGTTACTGGGGGTTTCAGTTCATATTCAGCTGGCTCCAAGGCCGAGAGGCACATGGCATTGGGCAACCTTTCATGGCAACAGCTAAGAGCAAGAGAACAGGGAAAGATAGGAGTAGCTCAAGCAGCTAACTTCTCTTCCTTTACACTGAAATGCCATCACCAGTCCCAGGGGAGGTGCAACACCCACACCCACGATAATCAATTACAAGTTCCAGAAGCTGCCAAATGACTGCATGAGGCTTTGGGGGAACATCTATACACAAACAATAACACTGCTATTTACATTTCACTCTTGCTAAGCATCACAACACCACACAGTGGAAGTCAGTTCCCCTCTCTCAGTGACTCCCTCAGCCTAGAATACTCTATTTCTCCCCATTGTGTCTCTGATAAACTCCAGGATCAGGAAGATGTTGGATCAGATGTTTGATGGGGTGTTTTTGAGTTAGCGGGACCTGAAGCACAGAGTTGATCAAGCTCATTCCAGCAGAGTCTGTGTCTCTAGTGAGAAGGAGAAGCTGAAGGTAGAGCCCTGGGGTAGGGAGATCCAAAAGAGGACACCAGGCATTGGGCTAGAATGTGGAGGTTACGGAGGCAAGGGAGCAAAGGGTTGCAGGGGGCAGGGAGCCATCTTCCACATGAGGCTTGAGAGACTGGAAGAAACTGAACCATCTGCCACATGCAGCACTTGGGGACCTCACAATAGCAGTGACCAGGATGAGAGGCTGGTGTCAGCTATTGTGTAGGAAAGAACGGGAAAGGGACAGGGTGGCAGGCCCAGCATCCTGACCCCAAGGTCAGAATGCTCATCCCGTAAGCCAGTAGTTGTGAGGTGGACAGCGGGAGTCGGCCCTGTACCAGCACTATGGGGCCCACTGCTGTTCCCTTCCTTTGCCCTCTTGGAACTCACTCGGAATCCCCAATCCATAGGACATGAGATTCTTAGGACCAGGCCTGGACCCCAGTGATTACTTCTGCCCAGTTTCTGGTTGGTCCTACCCAAAGACCTGGGGGTAGAGGGTTCCCATTGTGGTAGGTTTGCCAAGAATGTCACAGAGCCAGAATGCAGACAGCTCTGGGGAATCCTCTTTTCCCCAGACCAGATGTCCTTCTTCCTCACCTGCCCATACTCAGTGCAGACCTAACTAGAGGGAAAATGCACTCATGGGGTCTAGTTTCCCCTCTCTCTCCACACACTGCTACTGGAATCCAGCAGTGGTGGGGCCAGGAGATTCTGGGAGCTGGAGGTTCTACTTCCCTGGTAGAGGTGTTGCTTGTCCATCCTTTGGCTCCTGGAGGCAAGAGGGCAAGCACCTCTGCCTTAGAAAAGGCAGGAGCTTTGGACATGACCATTCAGAGGTGCCGAGGAGATGACCAACACTTGCAGGACAGTGTCCCTGTACCTGCAGGCCACCATCATGGTCTGCCAGCAAGAGGTTGTCCTGGCCCTGGGACTCTGTACTCACTCAGGGCCAGAGGTGCACCAGGGAGCCTGTGGAATCAGAGAAGTGCTGCTGGTGGACAGATCCTGTCTCTGTGCTGTTTCCCCAGGGTCTCTGGCTGAGGGGCCCCATCTGGAAGAAGATGGATACCCACGAGGGAGCTCAGACCAGGCTCCCACCAGTGTCGGAGCCCATCCTTCTGGGCACTTCCACACACCTGCAGCTTCTTGGAGTAGGGCTGGACCTCCTTTTGCAGCTTCCATGTCAGCATACAGGCTAGATTCATCTCTGTGGGGCCCTACCCTAACTTTTCTAACACCAAGGAAAGGAACTAAAAGGTGGGAATTGCCTAGCACACGATTAGCGCTGCTTATGTGCTCTGCCCCGTATCAGGGGAAGCCAGCCCTGGGATGTAGAGACTCCTCCAACACAGCTAACAAGTGTCCGTGGGCTCCCTTATAGCGCTTTTTTCCTGCTCAATGGGCCTTACTGCTCTTTGGGAGCAGTTACAGGGGACAAGGAGAGCTGGGGAAGTGACACAGTTGGGAGTCAGGGCAAGGGAGCGCCCTCTCTCCTGGTGAGCCAGGATTGCAGGATGACAGCTGGCAACACAGGCAAAGTGGCGCAAGAAGTGACAGTGCTCTGCCCCTCCGAGTCTTAAATCTTGCAGCTGAGAAGCCTGAGACAGCCAGGCTCACCTAAGAGGCAGAAAGTTCTACAAAGTTCCAGGTGGCCACTAGGGCCCAGGAGCCAACAGTGTCAAACCACCCACACACAGCATCACAGCACCTCTGCAAGTGCGTAGACAGGGCTGTTTATCAATAACAGCCACAGACTTCCGCATAAGCACCCTGCTTCCAGGAGGCCACTATAGAACCGTCTGACCTCAGACGACCTCCCTGCCCATCAACTTTCTGTGTAGATCAGAGGTGCCCATGTGAGCAGAGCCCAGGGGACAAAAATGCAGGCAGCTCAAGGTAGGTAGAGGAGCCGGTGTTTTTTGTCAGATCAATGGATCTTCGGAACCATGCAGGCTACCAGTGGGACGCCTTAGGATCCAGCTTCTCTAGTGCAGTTAAGTATTTGTTTACAGGCCATTACCTACTTGATGGAGAGGATTGGGGCAGGAGAAAATTGTATGCCAGAGTATGTGGATCCAATGCTAATCAAAGATGGTCAGGAGTGAAGAGAGAGCATCCCTGCGATGGACACATGAGTTAACAGCAATGTGTAGTTAGGAACAAACACCAGTTTTATCCACATGAAACTTTTGACCAGCTGACCTTGGCCTGAAAACAAGAGAGGGCAAAAGGGTTGTTCCCATTTTAGCTGTCCACCTGGCTGGGACTGGAAAGGTGGACCTGGTCCCTGTCAGCTTCTCCAAGCAGGACCTAGAAGCCAGGCAGAGGCAGGTTTGTCCACACTTTGCTAAGTGGCTGCCTCATAGCAGGTGGTTTTAGCACCGACTCTGCAATCGTCCACTACCTCTGTCAGACAGCTTCCACCACCCCCACTGTACACAGGAGAAAACCGAGACTCAACAAGTGGAGCCACTGTCCAGGGTCACACAGGTGGTAAACATCTGGGCAGGATTTCAGATTCTTGGCCCATCTATTTATAGAGCTCCGGCTGCCTCAGGATGGCCTCCTCCCAAGCTTGTTGGCCCTCCAGCCCAGTGTCCTGGAAGACAGCAACCAGGGAAGCAGAGTCTATCTCTAGGCCGATTTCCAGCTTCCTCTTGATAAGCACTACAAGGCTTCACCCTCTTGATGCATCCAGGCCTGGTCACTGCACATCCCAACCCCTCTTTCATTTTAATGACTTTCTTGTTATTGCTGCTATTTCTTAAATAAATGAAGGCATTTGGTTCAGGACTTTGAGACTAACAAAGGCTTAAGGAAGCTGTAAAGTACTATAATCCAGACTTTACTCTTCCTCACTATTTCCTAAATGCCAAAGAATATGCCAACTTCATGAGCAACTCTTTCCCACAGTCCTATGCTTGAGACAGACTGTTGACTTCTGGCTGATGCCCTTAGCGGCTGTGTAGTTCTGTGAGTTGAAGCCAACACTCCAGGCAGCAATGCCCACACTGTGTTTGCTCACCTGTGTGATGGTCAGGGAACTGGGCTATATCAGGAGGGTCTCTTGGGGACAGCAGGTCCAGAAATGTAGCAGTGGGCAGCTGATGCACCCTCCTCACCCCAGGTCTCTGAGGACCCTCTTGCCAGCACACACCACAAACTCACCTTGATTCTGTGAACTTTCAAATCTAGACTATGTCACCACAGGACAGAATTGTGATCCTAACACAGGGAACTCTCAGCTATTTCATTTGTTCTGGAAGCTGTGAACAGAGAAGGAAAACCAACCGAACCGCTGTCCCATGTGCCAAATCACTGATGACCTTAGCAAGTTTTCTCCACACCCTAGCCTTGATTTCTTCTCTGAAAGTACAAGATTTTCAGGCCTGTTTTTGAAAGCCAGATTCCTTGCCTATTTGCCTGGGCTTCTGGTGGTTTCTGCTCCTCACCACAGGGTTCTCACACCCAGGAACTAAAGCCCAGGAAGAGCCCATGTGTAGGTGGCTCAAACTCAAACCAGTTCAAAGAACTTGAAGCTCCTGTAGGTCAACCTGGGCCAAGGGTCAGCCTGGCTCTCTGGAGGCCCATCATCCCATCCCTCCCACAGGCTCCCCTCGAGCCTTGGACCTACTCTTGTCCATTCATGCTGGGCTTGCAAGAGGCACTGGCACCTGTCCTGCCAGAGGCCCCCAGAAGGCTTGGGGGAGGGGGAAACAATGGTGGGCTGCTCTCTAAGGACTTCTGTTTCTCCAGGTCCAGCCAGGCAGGCTCAGAGCAAGGTGGCCCACTCTGCTCAGTCATCAGCCCCCCTAACTCCTCAAGGGTGCCCTTGGTCAGCAGCCAGCTGAGGCGGCCCTCCTCCCACCCACCCCATGCCCCACTCCTCTATACCTTGGTGAAGGCACCAGCCTTCCAGTGATGCTTTCAGGTAAACAAACATGAAGCGCCCTGCACAGACCGTGCAGGCTGGGTACAAGCTGCAGGTCCAATTCACTCTTGTCATTTTTCATTCAGAATGAAATTAAGCTCCCGAGAGCAGAAGGGAGCCCTTTTCTAAGAAGGAAATGCATCAGCGAATCCCCGAGGGGGAAAACATTTTGACATGGAAGTTTCCCTGCACTTTATTCAGCCAACACAGCGAGGTTCTCTCTCCCCGTCCCCCTCCCTGTATGGTATTCTCAATCAACTTTCTCACCAATCTGTTTGGGGGAGCACCTCCCCTACCTCCCAGAGGCCCAACCCTGTCCTCGTCCTTGGTTTTCCAAGCCCCTCCGGAGGGCCTGGGTCAGTAATAAGCTGCAGGGCATTTGGTCAGCACTATCTCAAGGAACAAATAAAACCTCTGCCTAGTCCCACAACTCTGAATTAATGTCACTCTCCCATGTCCCCATCCCCCTCAGCATTTTCTTTCCAGATATATGTGTCTCAGCAAAGCCCACGGACCAGCTCAACAATGATCAAATTAATGGGTCGTGCCTGTGTTGACACGTCTGTTTTCAGCCTAATGGCTTGTTTATTTCCCTGGTGATGGCCGCCTTCATCAGGGTCCCCGAGCACCCAATCCCCACATGGGTAAGACTGACCAGTTGCAGTATTATGCCTAGATTTACTTAAAAAAAAAAAGAAGAAGAAGAAGAAGAAGAAGAAGAAGAAGCACCTTCAAGGTTGCTTATTGATTTTAACACCTTTTGATGTGTGGAAAGCCCTTGAGGAAGGCAGTTAAACACACACGCCACCACTCATGAATTCCAGCTCGCCTCTCCAACCTGATCACTAGCAGGATCTCGGCTGAGCTGGACACGCTGGCCATGAAGATGGGAATACAGATAGGGAATCCAAAGGGCAACAGGGCCAGCCCAAGATAACTATGCCATAGTGCTCACTAGCTCCAACCAGACCCTGGGAGCCCAAGTGGTTCCCATCACAGCTCTGAGTCTTCCCTCAATTCTGCTGGGCTGTGCAAAGACCTGGACCCACATCTATCCAGCTCCAAGTTCTTACAGAATCCACCTGCCAGCGGAAGTGGCAGATGCGGGCTGGAGTTGGCAGGAAGTCACCTCTTGGGAAGCCCTTGTCCTCAACCCATGGCTGGCTTACTGGCTCCCCTCTTCTCCAGAACTGTGGGAGCTTCTGCCTAGAATGTGTAGGTCACACATGATGGACAGCAGAACTGTCTTATGTCCCTTCTCCAGGATGGCATCTGTCTCAGTTACTTTTCTCTTTGTTGGGACAAAATACCTGACACCCAAAATGAAGGAAGGAAAGCTTTATTTAACTCACAGTCAGTGGGGGTTTCAGTCTGTTCTCAGCTGACTCCACGGTAAAGGGCACATGGCAGACAACAGCCCTTCATGGCAATGGCAAGGAGCAAGATCAAGAGCAAATGGCAGGAGCAGTGGCAGCAACTGCAACAGAGAGATCTGCCTCCCTTGTGCTGTATTCAGGCCATCTGCTCCAGTCAGGGTGTAGTACTTACACTCATAGTCCCAGCCCTGGATCACGAATTAATCACAAACTCTAGAAGCCACCCCACAACTGCATGAGGCTTTAGGGGGACATCTAGACACAAACCATAACATCAGTTCACAGTCTGCCTCCGCAGGTACCCATAAGATGCTGGTTTTATTTTCTGATGGAGCAGTGGTCTCACTGGGCAACTGTGTGCCTGGGTATCAAAGCTCATGACCTCTGTCTAGACAGGTAGATGTTGCTTCTGTCCTGTTGGCCTGGTGGCATTTTTCATGGCAACAACTGATCATTCCTCCAGACTGCCCAACACCACACTAGAGTATTCTGAGAACCATAGGCGCGCGTGTGAGTGTGTGCACGCAGGGACACACACACACACACACACACACACACACACAGAGTCTCTTGGACCCGTGTTGTCACATCAACCTCACATTGTTGATGCCTGGGGTGCTGATGCCCTCCAATGGCTCCTACAAAACCCTGATCCAATTCCCTCATTTCCCAACACCAAACACCCACTTCTCTGAGAAATGGTGTCCCTGATGGAGCAGGCGGGTGGGATCCAGAGTCCCCCAGGATCCTTGAGTCCCCCTGTCTCCTGAGCATGAGAGGCCTGTGCTTTCCAGGGTAGCTGCATCTTGCTGGGCTGTGGGAGCCAGGCAACATCGGTGGGGAGTTTGTACTTATTGAGCAGATGCTAGCTGGGCAAAGCAGGGTGGCAGTAGTGGGTGACCAGGGTTAACCCATTAGGACAGGGTCCTGGGCACCCTGGTGCCCACCAAGCACCCTCTACACAGTGAGGAGGAGGCACACTCCACCCCAGGGACCCTGACTTCTCCTGAGAGGCCCCAGGACAGAGACTTGGGAAGATGTAATGGAGGTGCAAACCAAGAGCCACAGCAGTCGGTCAGTAAACCTTGAGCGCCTACTGAATGCCAAATCCCAGCCCCACAGCACACAATTCGGGGAGGCAGAGATGCAGGTGCTGCTTATCTGCTTTTGTCTTGCTATTCTGTTAGCTCCTGAGAATAGTGACTTCCTTCCGCTCCCAGTCCGGCCCACCCTTCTCTCCCTCGCAATAGGACTACAAGCTAGGCAGACCAGGGCTGTAGTTGTTATTCTGCCACTGGCTGGAGCTCTCTAAGCCTTAGTTTCCACCTCTGTGAAATGGGTAGTACCTGAGAGGAGGTCAGAGGAACATTAAAGAAAGCAGATGAAATGGTGCATGGGAAGGCGGCCAGCCCCACAGAAGCCCTCAGCCAGCTGCTTCCATGGGACCCAGACAGGGTCTGGAGGCTGGCCCTGCACTCACAGTGTGACCTGTCCTCTCCTGACTTTCATTCCCTCATCTGTCACCAAAAGGTTGGGCCACGCGACTGCTGGGTCCTGGCCACTCCAGCTAAGTGGACATAAGGCCACTTCCTGGCATGTGGCTGCAGTCTGCATCCTGGGCAGGGACAGAGAGCTAAGTCTTAGTGGCATCCCTGGCATGAGGGCTGCAGGCCAAGCAAGACCGAGCTGTGCAGGCTGCAGTCAGCAGAGCTGAGCTTCAGGCTGAGCTCGGGCCTGGCCAGCACAGAGGTGAAGGCCTACAACAAAGGCTGGGGTGCGGTCTGCATACCCTCTGGCACCCACCTACTGGGCAGGTGACTCACCAGTAGGATCCAGCTGGGCAGGAGGCAGCTGCCTAATGCCACAAGAAGGGAAGGTCAGAAGGTCTGGCTTTAAATCCTTCTTCCTAGGAAGAAGGAGTTCTTGGCATGTGCTCCAGGTATCCCAACAGATAGGGTGAGGCCAGTGGGCACCAAAAGCAGGGCCTTAGCTTCTCCAAGGAGAGGGACTGAGACTCCTCCTCGCAGTAGGCAATCCCAGTTCACCTCCTCATCACCACACATTCTAAAAGTCTTGGAATTCTACGATATCTGCAGTCCCGACCACATGTTGGAGCTCTTCCTCACACTCTATCACTGCCTTCCGCCAAAACATGTGACCCATTTGGGGTTTGGAAAATGGCCTCCACCCTGCTGCAATGTTCCTAGGGTCTTGAGTGAACAGAATCCAGGAGCTCCCCATAGGAGCCCTGCACAAACTCTCCCCAGTGCCCCTCCTTCCCTGTAAGCACCCAGTTTGCAGCAGCAAGGCCCAGGAACCACCATGGCAACCACAGCATGGCTTTGGGGTCTACATGCTCATCCCCTGAGCCCTCTAGCCTCTGTTTCCCTTGGCAAACACCTCCTTTCCTGATCTTATCCCACCCTTCCAGCCAGCCAACTTCTACCCTTGACTTAAGGGAGTCTTCAAGATGTGTGGTCCCATGGCTGTCAGCTCCAGCCTGGCAGGTAGTTAGGGAAGGTAGACAGAGACCCAGGGCAGCAGGTGCTCTTGGCTGGAGCACCCTCAGTTCTAACTGCAGGGATTGGGCCACAGGTTGATTTATGGTATTTCAGGAGCTGAGTGTGGGAATGTCTTCTGGTCTCTAAATTAGTCATGAAGTCAGATCCCACCAGCACAATTAGAACCCTCAGCTAATGATTATTTATGGAGTTTGGAATGCACAGTAACCCAATTATATTAAATATTAAACTCAATTATAATACTTACATCTGTATTTACAGTATGAGGTACAGGACAAGCTCCCCCCACCCACAGGAAGCTGTTGAGAGGCTTAGGTGCAGCCAGGAGGGTAGGGGCACCACAGAGCCTAGACCAATAGACAACCACAGGAGGGTAAGGCTGGGCCCTAAAGCTCCCCCAGGTCCCCTGTAAGGTGATGCTCAGCTTTCCCGGTGTCCCTTCTCCCACTCAACCTGAGCAGTAGACTCCGAGCCTGAAGTATGTGAACAGCGAAGCCAGGGTCCTCACCACCAGCTCTGTGCTGCAAGAGGGGCAGAGTCTGGGGCCCTGTGTGAACTCCCACCACCTTGGGCAGTAAACTCCCCAGGCCTTTTCTGTACAGGGCCGAGGAAGGTGAGTGAGTTGAGACACACGATTGCTTAGAGCAGCTCTTTGGGAACCATTCCTTTTCCATGTAGAAATTTATTAAGATATAATTCATATGTCATGGAATCCCCCTCCTACAGTGAAACTTCAGGGCTTTTAGAGCATTCAGAGTTGTACCACCATCGACGCAGTCAGGGTTAAAGCCCAGAAGAAGCTCTGCAGCCTCTAGCACTCACCACCCTGGACCCAGTCCTGACCCCCACAACACTCCACCACCACCCTGGGCCCTGCACATCAGTCTGCTCCCAACTTTTCCTGCAATGGACTCACACACCCTTCCTGCTGGCTTCTGTCTCCTGAGAGCCAGTGTCCCATGGCATAGCTGGGCCCACATGTCTATCTACTTCCCTCTGATGGCATTTGGGTCATTCCCATTCCGTAGCTGTTCTGCTGCGGCCCGCACTGTGTGGACATGTACCTGTGCATCTCCCCGGCAGGTATGAGGTCGCCGGAACCCCCGGGTAAAAAGGCAGATTGTGGTAGGAGCAACCCCAAATCTGACAGTCCTGAACCCAAGCCCCCATCAAGGATTCCTCGCTCCTGTATATCCCAGCTGGGCTGTTTCTGGATCCAACTCTGGTGGCCACTAGGTTACATGGTTCTGACAAGATGTAGGGATGGGGCCTCTACAACAACCCCTCATAGCCCTCAATGAGGGACACACACGGCACTGGGCAAACATTGCTTGGTAAACTGCATGGAGGGGTCACCTCTTCCTCTGTCACTCATAGTCAGCTCCCTCTAGTGAAGTTCTGGCATGGTCCCGGTGCTGGGGACACAGCAGAGTGACAAGAAGATACACAGTCCCTAAGCTCACAGGGCCAATAGTCTAGGGAAGGGGGTGGTTGTCCATAAGAGACAAAGTCTGAAGAGGGAAAAGGAACT
>PVKN010030632.1:0-12677 GCA_004027915.1 Capromys pilorides
ATGGTAAGTCCAGTTTCATCCAGCTACAGTGTATTCCTACAAGCTGGAATCTTGTTCACAAAGTTTTAACTGCATTTTTTAATAAAGAAGATCCATGAGTTGACCTCTTGCACAAGGCGTCTGTGAAGATAGGCAAGGCCAAAGGGCCATCCTAGCAAGTGGGAGCCACAGGGGTGGATCAGAGTGATGGGAAGCTCAGAGGCCTGGGGCCAACCTGGCGAGTCAAACAAACAGAAGATGTGGGTCCAGAGGGGATGAGTGTTTCAGGTGATAGAAGGGAGTCCCAAGGCAGCACCTCCTAAGGTGTGAGAGGACTGAGGGCTCAATTCAGTGGAGAAGTATAGGGCGAAAGGAGAAGCTGAAGGAAGGTGGGGCAGGGACAACCCAGTTACCAAGGGAGACCTGTGTCTGGGTAGGGAGGTGGGTGGAGGTTGTGTTTTGTGCAAGCCTGGGACTGGAACTGAGTCTGGAGTGCGGGAGTAAAGAGACAAGAGGAGAATGAGGTGGGCTTGGCAGGGAGGCTCACAGGTAACAGAGGCCTAACAGGATCCAGGGGTAGAGACTGGGGGATAGAAGAAAGGGGAAGAGCAGCTTCAGCAAACAGGAACAGCTGGGTGAAGGACAGCGGAGAGGAAGGTGGGAATGTGGGCACTGGTTTATGTTCAATTTGCTAATATCCTGTAGTCTGGGGGAAGCAAGAAAAAAATGACGACCACAGAGACGCACATACTTACACACATGTGTGTTTGGGTATTGTCTCTAAGTAGCTTCAAGGATGGGGCCAAAGTGATCCATCCTGAGCCACTTTGTCTTGCTTTCTTGTTCCTTCTTTGCATCTAACTCTGCCAAACACACGCAAGTTAGTGGATATGTGGGTCAGTCACCCTGGGGAAGAGCTCTTTGTCTTTCCAAACTGGAAGCACCTGCATGGTTCCAAACTGTCCCATGACAGCCAATGCCCAGGACTGAGACCCAAGGCTCAGATGGGCAGCTCCCAGGTGAGCCACAAGGGGCGCACTGACCTTGCTTTGCCCTGGGGATTACTGCCAGCATCAAATTCAGCCTGCGGAAAAATGACATACAGCTGGAAGCAGATTAAACTGTTAATAAATGATGGGACCTGAGAATATTTTATAAAATTATTATGAACTATTTCGATTTAGAAAGGAGTACAGGAAGAGTGTTGTACCTGACTTTCCAGGAACTTTATAATTTACTACAGCACCCTTATTCCTAAGCACATATAAAGAACTAGGTGCTAACAACTACAAACACATTTATGCTCATCAGTGATCAGAACAACTCTACAAAGTAGGGGTCTCAACCCACTTTAGAGGGGCACTGAGAGGTAAGGGAAGGAAACTGGCAGGAGGGTTTGTCACAAAGTTGTAAATGTGGTAACAAACACCAGAGTCTGTGAGGCTGTGCTCCTCATTAGCAGTCCTGACCCCCTTGAACCCCAATCCTGTCTGTCTCTTGGGGGCCCCAGACCCCGAGTGGGGTGCTCATCATCTTCATGCAGGACTGAGCATTTGTCCACCTGGCTGTGGAGACACCTCAGTCTCACTAGGGACATGCTTATTTACAAGCGTCTGAGCTGGTCCTGGCTTTTGGGAGGGCCCAGAAGACCCAGCTAACGCCCTGGGGGCATTTTGTCTGGTTCATGTTCTATGCTTGTGCCCTGGGGAGGGTATGATCCAGGGCCAGTCATAAGGAGAGCAGGGGAACACCTCTGTGAGAGCCTTTGTCAGATGAGAGGTGAGGGGGTTGTGAAGGGGTTGGCATATGTTTATGAGTGAGCTGTCTCAAAGTTACAGCATATTAGGCATTCTTTGTGTCTGAAAGAATGATAGGGTAGCAGGGCATGGTGGCACACACCTGCAATCCTAGCAGGAGGGTCAAGAGTTAAAAGCCTGTCTCTACAGTGAGGTTGAGGCCATCCTAGACTAAAAATTAAATCAACCCTAAACAAAAATCCTACAGCAGTGGCAGATTATTTGTGACATCTGGTATACACTCAAGTGATATTTACTTGATTTACGTGCTCACCTTCCTACACACAGTGCATGATGTTCATCTGTAGTGACACAGCACAAAAGGGGCAGCTGTGTAATAAACAGGCTATTGGTAAGATGCTCCGGTGCTTCCTAGTCATAGTACTAGTGAAAATCCATGAACACATTGGTCTTTATCTTAGCAGTGCCTGTGAAGTAATACACTGTCAGCTTTACCATTAAATGGTCACAAAAGTACGAAAGTGAATATTTTACACTAAATATTAACTCAAAATGAGAAACTGGTTATAAGGGATTATGTGGCAGTTATGACTATAGAAAATCTAAATTACTGAATAGTAGCTTAAGACTCTGGCCAGGCAGACCTCCCCATAGTGTGGGACACACCCCAACTCTTTGCTCCATCCCCTTGATACCTATGTATTCTCTAGGTCCTGAGCCTTATCTCTGAGGACACATCTGATCTATCACAAAGTGAAAGTCCTACAACACTCTTCCACACTCTCCCCCAGCTTCTGCCCTCCCCGATGGTCACACAGCATGGCTCATATGTGGAGTTCCCCTCGTCCCTTTCTCCCACTGCACACACTTTACCTGAGTTGTCCAGCTCAGCTCTTGTGCTCTGGCTTGACTTCACAACCTTTCCCCTGCTCTTATCACCTCCACATCTTTTGTCAGTCTATCCTTATTCTTTAGAGCTGAACTGGTCCACTGAACACTGGCTCTGTGCCATCATACCCAGCCCTCAGTTCACCTCCCATTGTTACTTCCTACCTACACTGGACTCAGTTCTCATGGGGAGACATTCCCACAAATTCCACATCCAGCTGACTCTCCCAGAACCCAGCCCCTCCAAACTGGCTTCCTGCCAGGGCTCAGCACACCTGTGTCCTCTCCACACTGAGCTCTGAATGGATCACCCCCCCCCCCACCATGGGGAGACCTGTGCCTCATGCTTCAGGGCGCTGGTCGCCTCGAGCAGGTGTGATACTTCCCCATACTGCCTATCCCACCTGTGTCTTGCACTTCCCATCCTCCTCCTGACCTCCCTGCCTCTCCTGGACTGGTCAGCATGAAGAATGCTTTTGGCAATGCACATGAGAAACAGGACAGATTGGAACTACTACAAATCCCCCATTTCTGAGGTGGTCCTGAGCTTAAATTAGCTTCTTCCCTAAATGGTGAACATTGCAAGTCGCTTCCCAGCTCTGACTGGCCTCGCATGACTCTTTCTCATCTTCCTTGCCTTAAAGAAGGAGGGGTTTATGTTGGTTTACATTTTGGAAGTTTCAGTCCTTGAATAGTTGGCTGCTTGCAAGGTGGCATGGCAGAGGAGAGCTGTTCATGACTTGGCAGACAGGAAGTAGAGCAAAGGGGCGGGAGATAAACCCTCCCAGGCCATACCCTAGACAACTCTTCTGAGCAGACTTCATCTTCTAATAGCAAGTCAGCTGTGAACCCCATAATCCAATGACCTCTCACAGTCCCACCTATGAGCACATAAACTCTTAGTAGCTATCTTGATATAAGCCATATCCAGAGCCATATCACCTTGTTCATGTGTGTTCTCATCCTCCCTGAAGTCAGATTGCCACCTTGTTGTCTCTGCCACATCTATTTTTCTCTTACATCAATCCTGAAAATATTTTCTGCCTGTTTGCTAAGTAGTGCTCCTGCCTGCTGCTGTAACTCAGAACTCCCCTGCTACTGAGCACAGCTGACTGCAGCACCCCTGGACTTGGCCTCAGGGAAGTCTCCTTGAGGCTTCGTAAGTCTGGGGTCTAGATCTGGGCTCACCTCAACAATCATGACCAATATCAGGCAGATGGGGACTGTCTATATTTCCAAAGCATAGCATTTCTGAGTTTTTAAGGCCACATTCCCTGCCCAAGGGGCTGAGAAGGGTAAAGATGTGGAAATCAGGATAGATCTGGGGGCTGTTTCAAACTCAACTCTCCACCAGCTAAAATGGGCAGTTCTGAGTTACAGCAGCAGGCAGGAGCACGACTTAGGAAGCAGGCAGAAAATATTTTCAGGATTGATGTAAGAGAAAAATAGAAGAGATGTGGCTGTTGGGGATCAGGTGTCAAAGGGCAGGGGTCATGGCAAAGGCAGCAAGGTAGCATTCTGACTTCAGGGAGGATGTGAACACACATGAACAGGGACAGCGAGAGGAATGAGGGCGTCGCAGGCATTGCTCTCCAGCTTCCTCTCACTCCTTCCCGATAGCACCCCCTCAAGGGATTCTGACGGTGACATCACCAAGCCTGCTTCCTTGCTCCTGAGCACAGCTGACTGCAGCTCCCCTGGACTTAGCCTCAGGGAAGTCTCCTGTCCCCCAGCACCTCACCCCTACCAACAGAGAAGGCACATCAGGTTTGCAGAGCTGACTCCCCGGTGGCAGGAGGCAGTACAAGCTTGGTGCGCCTTCCTGTGCTCCGCAGGCACTGCATGGTTCACACATTGAAGCTTTGGGGTGCCACCACCTCGGGCAAGTCTGTCTGCCGTTTCCCCCAACAGCATGTGCTTATTTTGTGTCTCTCAAGGTATTTAAACTTACCCATTTTTGTAACTGGTATAGTGATCTATGATAAGGGATTTTTAAAATACGTTTTGGTACCAGGGATTGAAGGCAGAGGAACTCTGATGGTGACGTCATTATCACAATTTCGTTCACTATTCAGTGTCAGAGGTCTCCACAAGCCTTCACTAATAGTGAACCGGTGAGCCACATCTCCAGTTTGTTTGCTTGTTTATTTTAGAAGAGAGTCGTATTAAGCTACCCAAGCTGCTCTCAAACTTCCAATCCTCCTCCTTCAATGGCCTAAGAGCTGGGCTAAGAGGTATGCATTACCATGCCCAGGTCCAGTGATCTTTTTAAAAATTAATTAATTAATTAATTAATTTTCTAAGGGATCTTGCTGTTCAGCTTGGACTCCTAGTGATCCTCCTGTTTCAGCCTCCCAGTGTTGGGATTATGGGCATACACCCACCATGCCCAGTTTTGGTGGCTGGCACAGCATGTCCAGGGTTCTGTGTTTCCAGGGCTTGCATGGCATGTGGCACTGGGGATTGAACCCAAGTCCTTGCACTTGCCAGGCAGAAGCTTAGACCACTGAACCATCTCCCCAGCCTCCAATGATCTTTATGTTGCTATTATAATTGTTTTGGGAAACCATGAATTGTGCCCACTTAAGACAGCGAAGGTAATCAGTGTGTTCTGGTTACTTCACTATCCAGCAACTCCTCAACCCTGTCTCTCTCTTCCCTTCAGGCCTCCCTATGCCTGTGTGAATTAGGCCAGTAAATAACCTTGCAATATCTTCTACACATTTAAGTGAAAGGGGGAGTCATACATTTGCCACTTTAACTCAACATAGAAATGATTAAGCAGTTAAGTAGGTGAGGAAAGCTTGTGGAGACCTCTGGCACTGAATAGTGAGCCAAATTGTGTATCCAAAAAAGAACTCTTGGAGGGATATAGAAGAGCTGCTCCAGCGAATGCAGAAATGACTAGAAAGCAAAATCAGCCTCAGTGCTGATAGCAAGTCAATGGCCTGGAGAGAAGGTCAAATGAGCCCCCATATTACAAAGCCTAAGCTATAACTCTGCATTTCTCCTTAGGCTGAGAGAGGTGAGGAAGCTGAAGACCAGTCTCAAGCCAGCAGTTCAGTTCAGGCGATGTAAGGAAGGAGCCATCTCCTCAGCATCCAGGGGGAAGGGGGAGAAGCAAGCGCTGATGAAGCGGCTGCAGCACTCTCCCCAAAGGTCCAGCTGAGAGGCTGAACAGCAAGGTTTTCAGAGTAGGTGCTTTATGTTGGAAGAAGATGCCATCTGGCACTTTTGTAGCTAGAGAGGAGCCAGCGACTGCCTTCAAGGTCTCAGAGGACAGGCCGGCTGGCAACCTAAGTTGAAGTCAAGGAGCACTTAGCATCTGACGGTCCTGGGCCCTTAAGAATGGTATCAATCTCCTCTGCCTATAAATGGAACGATGAGGCCTGGATGACACACATCTGTTTATAACATGGCTTAATGAATATTTTAAACCCTCTTTTGAGATCCACTGCTCAGGGGGAAAATGATGCATTTCAAAGTATTACTGCTCATTGGCTGTGCACGTGGTCACCTAAGAGCTCTGATGGAGATGCGCAGTGAGATTAATGTTGCTTGCTCACCTGCTGACAGCATCCATTCTGCAGCCTGGGGATCAAGGAGTAATTCTAACTTTTAAGTCTCATTATTTATAAAGTGCATTTCATAAGGCTCTTACTGTGATTGATAGTGATTCTTCTGATAGATCTGGGCATAGCACATGGGAAACCTTCTGGAAAGGATTCACCGTTCTAGAGCCATTGAGAGCATTCAAGAGTCAGGGGATGAAGTCAAAGTATCAATACTAACAGAAGTTTGGAACAAGAGAGTTTCAACCTGCTTGGATGACTTTGAGGAAGGAGCTCAAGACTTCAGTGGAGGCAGTAACCACACATGCAGTGGAAACAGCAGGAGAATTAGACATGGAGCCCAGAGGTGAACCTGAGCTGCTGATATTGCATGATGAGACTTGAACAGGTGAGGCGCTGCTGCTTGCAGATGAGCAAAGACAGTGGTTCTGGAGAAGGACCTGCTCTTGGGGAATGTGCTACGGACACTGTTGAAATGATGGTGAAGGACTGAGGATATCATATCAACTTAGTTGATAAAGTAGTGGCAGAGCCAGAGAAAAATGACTCCAATTCTGAAAGAAGTTCTGTGGCCCAAATGCTTTCTTATGCTACAGAGAAATGCTTTGTATAGTCAAGCATTGACAAATACCACTGCTGTCTTTTCTTAAGCTGTTCTTAGGTGTCTCAGCCTCATCTACTACTCCTGTGAGCAGTCATCAGCATCAAGGTGAGACCCCTAGCCCCAACAATGATATGACTTCATGAGGGGCCCATGATCCTTAGCATTTTTTAGCCATGGAGTCTTTTTCATTAAGACTTGTACATTACTTTATAGACATAATGCTGTTGTACACTTAGTAGACCACTGCAGAGTAGAAATCTAACTTTCATGTGCACCAGGAAACCAAAAAAATTTACCTGACTCATTGAATTATAGGATGTGCTTTATTGTGGTCTGGAATGGAAGCCCTGTATCTCTGCAGAATTTGTGTATGGGGCTTGAGTTTCTTGCTGAGAATAACATGTGATCAAAGTTCCAAGAAAGGATGTGGGCGGCAGGAAAAGGCAGGGGTTCTGCAGCACTGTGCACACCAAGGACATTTTGGGTCCTTCACAAGAGGAGGACCAATCCTATACCAGGGAGCCACAGAAAGTGGGGATTCCAATCACTCACAGCAAGGCCAAGCTCAGGAACCAAGAGTTAATGACTCCATGAAGGATAGATCTTTGTTTTCCTAGATAGTAAAATTTCTACAGTTTCAATGTGTTCTCAAAAGCTCACAAGTTTACAACTTAATTTCCCAGTTCATATGTTAATGGTATTTGAGACAGGGCCTTTGGGAGGTATTAGGATTAGAGGAGGCATGGGGATGGGGCCCCATGAGGAGATTGGTAGTTTTATAAGAAGAGGATAATGCCTTGAACTAACTGCCTATCTCACCATCAGATGCCCATGTCACGATGCAGCAAGAAGGGCCTCTTTCACTGCCAGCACACGCTTAGCTCCTCGGTCTCTAGAACTATAAGTGAAACAAGCCTCTATTCTTTAGAAATTATCCAGTCTCAGGCACTTATTTTACAACACTTATTTTACCAATACTGGTTAGGCTTGATGTGGAAAAGGCAAATACTTGTTATTTTTACTGTGGTGGTCTCAAACCCTAGCTATGTGGCTAGAACACAACTGTCACTTAGTAAGATTTAATTCACTTATTTTCACTCAAAGTAATAGTCACTGGATTCTTCACATGGTTCTGGGTGTTGGATGTCAACTGCTACAGAGTTATAAAATACTGCTGGGGAAGACTGTACTTTAGTTGGTGACAAACTTGATGTACTAAAAGAATGACAAATTATCTTCAGGCCACTGTGTATGCTGTGCAAGAGCATGCATGAGGACTGAGAGGGAAGGGACACAGGATGTTTTCTTGAGTAATTATTGGATGATTAAATTACTGATGACAGGCCCTGTGAGATAGCTCAGTGGTCTAAAGCACCTGCTTAGGCAAACTTAGGCAGGTGCAGAGGACCAAGGTTTCATTCCCGGCAACATATGACTGCCATCCGGGGTGGGCTGAGCCTGAAAAAAAATTCATCAATGACAGACTCACCCATAGAGACCAGGTGACTTGTTCTTCAGCACTGCATCTCTGAACAGCTTTCAGTAGGCAGGGCCAACAGTGCTCACTTTTCCCAAGTGATATCCAAGGGGATCTTCTTGAAGACCTCGGATCCCGACCACATGAGGAACATTTTGTTCAGGCAACACCAACTCTACCAAAGGCTGGGGAGAGTGGTTGCTGTGGTTTGAAAATGTTTCCCAGGTCCATGTATTGAAAATATCTTTTACAGTATATGTGCTGCTGAAGTGAGCTCTGGGTTTAGAAAACTTGAGTCCCATTGCAGTGGGGCTGGGAAGTGAGACCTTTGAGAGATGATTTTGAAGACCATCAAGGCCCTGCTCTTATGATTAGATGAATGGTACCATGGGAGCACATTCGTTATCACAAAAGTGGATTTGCTAGGAAAGAAAATTTAGCCCACTCTAGCACAAATACTCCCTCTTTTTTTACCATTCAAATGTTTTCTCCCACATTACAGTACAAGAAGGCCCTCATCAGATGTAGCCCCACAAGCTTGGACTTCCAAGTCTCCAAATACTGTAAACCAAATGAATTTCGGTTCACTATAAATGATTAGTCTGCAGTATTATGTTGTAGCAGGAAAAGATGAACTAGAATACTCACCAACATAACAACACCATGAAAAGAAGCTGTGTGGATACTGAGCCCAAACCATGCTTGGTGTTCTAGGCACACGGCTTTCTGTGTTAAGCTGGCTTTTGCCTCTCATGCATACTCAGATATTTATGCACACTCTGAGAACATAACAACCTCACTGAGAACGGATGTCACAGGAGGTCTTTCTTGTGTGAATATCCTGGACATATCCCAATCAAGCGGTAATTCAAACTTTGAGATGATGATAGTGGTGGGTTGTCAACTGTGGTCAACTTGTTACACCCAGCTGAATTGAGCTAATGTGGTGCTGGGTGTGGGAGACCCACCTGAGGACTTTTGCCAGCAGCATAAGAGGCAGAATGGGAGAACAGCTGGTAGAGGCTGTGAGGAGTGCTGTTTGGAGAAGCTGTTGGAGCTGTTGAAGCTGCTGGCTCTCTTGGGTTGTTCTGTTGGAGGACCTTCTCATGCTGGCTTTCCTAGTGAACTTGGATGCTCTCATTGGAGGAGGAGGAGCTTGGGACCTCATTGTCACTGAGGATGGCTGCAGTTCATCTTCGGGAGTGCTGGTCCTCACCTTGAGCATTGCTTTCTGGTTCCAAAGGGGAAGATGATGCACTGCTCAGCCTCTTGGAGAAGCTTGGCTTTCCTGATAGAAACTCAGCTTTCTTCATCATTGGAGGAGTTTGGGATCTCACTATAGTTAATGATGGTGGGGTACTTTTCTGGGGACTCCCACTCTCAGTCTCTAGGATCTTCGTTGCTCCCCTCCAAGGTCTGAGGGAGGGAAGTTTTCAGAGCTCAGTGTGTCGCATATCCTCCCTTGTTGACCTCACACTATTGCTAAGTCCTACCCATGACCAGAAACCTGGGGCCCATTTGCGTTGGTGGTCTTGTCCTCTGGTCAGTATACCAGGTAGGGGTGGAATATTTGTGTGTGTGTTTTTTTTATTATGCCGGGCATTATGTTAAGTTGTTCAGACCCAGAACACAGTTCATCAGAACCACCTGTGACTGAGCTACTTCTCTTATGCCTACGTAGGTGCTTGGTAAAACCCATGTAAAGATGCAGCCTAGTGTGTTCCTGGTGCAGAGCTGTGTGAGCAGAGCTGGTGATGAAACTCAGCCATCTTCCCAGAAGAACCTTTCAATGCTGGTGCATCTGCTCACTTTTATATATTATGGTAGTAATAATACAGACGTTTTCAAATATGGGCAACCAAATTTTCTTAACAATATTTATCTAATCAGTCAGGTACTTGCTGTTAATTCCAAAACAGCCTTTATTATGTTACTAGTTTCTATGTATACCTAAACAGGTCAGGGACATTTTGGGCTATTTTTTTTGTTGTTGTTTTTATATATTTCGTCTATACGATCAGGTCTATAGGATCTCACTACACAGATAGGACTCATAGTGGTCCTCCTGTCTTCAGCCTCCCAAATGCTGGGATTACACCACGCCCAATCTCAGTTGCCATCTCAGTGTGCCCTGGAGGTGGGGTCAGTATGGCATGCTGGGGATTGAACACCAGTTTCTGCAATTGCTTGAGCAGGCACTTTAATCCCCTAAGCTAGCCTACTTTAGGCCGGCCCTAGCCTACTTTTTTATATATGCCAATACCAATCTTAAAAATCTGAGGTCCTCTTTCCTCACAGTGAAAAGCTACAGTATGTATCTCCCAGTTAGGGCCTGCAGGGCATATTAAAATGTTATTTTAATCATTATGGAAATAATAACTCACAGCAAAACTTCTTCACTATTTTTAAAGCCTCCTTCATTTGGACTGTTGCTCCAAAGAGTCTCCAAGGTGAATTTAATCTGTAGAAACACTCAGGTCCCTCTTCTTTTTCAACTCCTTGGTCCCCAAGGCCCTTTAGGATCTGGATCCATCTCCTGAGGCCTTAAGCCCTTCCCTCTTTTCCTGGAGCCCATTGTATTTCTGCTTCACTTTCCACACTGTCCTAAACAGTGAGACTCATGAAGAGAGCTGACAGTGGCCCAGTTTTCCTGTGAGGGGACCTTAGGGTGAAAGTTCACAAACCCTCAATCATCATCAGTTTTCCTGTAAAGATTTCAGTGCAATAGTATCCACCCATTATCTATTTAGTGTGTTTAAATGAAACCTTATTAAAAAAATAAAGCAAGAAGGCTAGGGAGATAGCTTGGCAGTCTAAGCGCCTGCCTGGCAAGTGCAAGGACTTGAGTTCGATTCTGGCTGACCACTGAGACTGTGCATGGTGGTTCATGCTTGCAATCCCAGCACTGGGGAGGCTGAAAACAAGAGGATTACTATGAGTTTGAGCTGCACATGGAGATCCTGTACCAAATAATAATTAAAAAATAAAAAATAAAGCAAATATTTAAATGACATGAGGCTGTAGGAGTCTGTGGCTATGTGGACTCATGGCTCCCTCTGCAGGTGCAGAGGGAGTGCTGCAGTTATTTAGATTGGCAGGCAAGACCCTGGTCATTTTGTCCCCAGAAGCCCCCCTTATTCCTGTACAGCCTGAGTTCTACAGTTGAGATTACATTCTCTATGAGACTCCAGTAACTGGCAGAATCTGTCCCATGGTAAGGGGTAAGTGCATGCAAAAGTGAGGGGGAGAGGGAGGAAGAGAAAGAGGGGGGAGGGAAAGAGGGAGGGAAGGAGGGAGAGGGGAGAGAGAGAGAGAGAGAGAGAGAGAGAGAGAGAGAGAGAGAGAGAGAGCACATTCACTTCTTATGAGAGAAAGTAATAGCCAGAAAGGGCCTGGAAGAAAGAATATGCTGGCATCGAGAAAAGATGGTAAAGAAATTTCTCTTAGGCCACTGTGGTCAGGGTATCCTTAGGTTACATGACTAAAAACAGTTGAAAATTTTTTTTTAATAATGAAGCCACATTTTCCTAAATAAATTAGTGTTGGTTTAAAAACTAATTAGCTAAAACTTCCACAGATTTAGAAAAAGTTAAAAGCTCTCTCAGTTGGGGGAATCACTTCTCAGTTCTGAAGACATCCAAGAAAGTACACACTAGTATTAGGCTCTGGTAATGCTCTAAGAGTGCTTTTATACATAAATTCATATTCTGTATATTTTTATAGAAGTTTTATTCTATCAGAAACCTATTAAGGAAATATTACTCATTTTGCTATTTTTTCTCACAACATTTATTTATTTTTAGTTTTATGTATTTGGTATAGGGTCTCACCATGCGGCTCACATGCAGTGATCCTCCTGTTTTCAGCCTCCCCAGCATTGGGATTACAGACATGCACCACCATACCCAGTCTTAGTAGCCAGTTCAGCAAGCCTGTGGTGGGGCTGGTGTGGCATGTGATGAGAGAAAACATTCTCTCAGGATTCCAGAGAGCAAAATGGTCAAGCATTGGTGTGATTCATCCAGATGGCTGACACTGATAAAAGTGTTGCAAATTGCAGTATATTGTTCTAGGATAAACCCTGAGGGGATCTGACTGACTTTGTTGTATAGAAAACTTACATATTCTTTGTAACATAGGTCTTGCTTTATCTTGGTCTTAACCATCCAGCAGAAAAGTCTAACCATAAGATATAAAAGGGAAGGCTATATTAATATGCTGAGTTGTAAAAAGCTCAAGTCAACAGCCAGATGAGCTGATAATCCTCTACTGTTATAGACTATTTGACTAAATATACAGCTACTTTCTCTTTGTGCAATGAAAAGAAAGAGCTGTACTAATGAGGTTTAGATAAGAAATCATGCCTGCATCTTGTACTCTGAACAACTACAATGAAGACA
>PVKN010030633.1:0-12675 GCA_004027915.1 Capromys pilorides
GTTACCCCTGGCTTTCTTGTCAGGTCTCTTTCAGTCTCCTTTCTCCTGGGGGCTGGCTGCCTCGTGGAGAAAGCAACCACCCCTCCTCAGGCTGCCCGAGGGAGACCCAACTTGAGTACCACAGGACCCTGGGTGGGCGGATCCTGAAGGCTGCAAGTGGTGTGAGGGAGAGGCGGTGCCCCAGGTGAGCAACATGGGACTCACCCTTGGCGGGGCTGTGGTGTCTGGTGGGCTGGGCTTTCCTCCTCTGAGGCTGTACTCTCGAAAGCTTGGCAGGAAACAGCTTGATTTGATGGCACAAGAGCTGCAGCAGCGGGGAGGCCACGCATGCTGGGCTCCTGAGCATCTTATGGGCCACGCGCAGGGCGATTCTTGTCTTCTCGGGCATTTGAAACACTGAGTCCCTGGTCTATAAGGAAAGCTGGAGAAATTTTCCTCTCTTGTGGGTGCTCCTGGCCCTGGTGGGAGGTGGGGAGATTTGGCCCACAAAGCAGCGGAGGAGGAAGCTAGGAACTGAGATGGGAGCCTGGCACAGGGAGCTCGAGGCCTGCACTGAGGTGTCCGCTGGGCAAGGGAGGAGGCAGGACAGGGACATGGGAGCCCCGGTCTTTGTCCACCAGCCTGCCCCAGGGAGCAAGTGTGCAGCTCAGAGTCACAAGGTTTGGAGGGGCGGATACAAGCCGGGTGTGGGAACTGACAGGGACCAGTGTGGGCATTAGGTGGGCAGCAGCCTCCGTGCTGCAGTCCACGAGCTCAAGCCTCTGTGGAGCCTCCAGAGAAACAGGACAGCCTGGGGTGGGGACCCTGGGAAAGGCGCCCCTGGGGGCTCCAGGCGCATCCACAGTCCACAGTCCTGTTGGCTGCCGTCCCTACCTCCTCCCCAAGATGTTTCCTAGGAGCCCCCTGAAAGTTCCTCACCCAGATGAAGTCAAGAGAAGGACACCAGCGTGGCCAAGGTCCCCCAGGCCGCCTGGACTTTGATGGCCTAGCAGGTTCCACCCTAGACAGAGCTGTGGAGCTGGCTCCCTGGGGGCATCTGTATCTAGGACACGGGGCACTAAATTCCACTGCCCTAGACTTCAGGGTACGCACTGCTGCAGTGGGGTTCAGGTCAGTGCCCATAAGGGGCTCCCCTGCCCTCCCCGGCCCCAGGCGTTTCCAGTGTGGACAACTCTCTCCAGTGTGTTTATCTCAGGGACTCAGCACTCTCAAAGCCCTGCGTTGCACAGTGCTGTTGCCAGCGTCTCCCCCGCCCTAGCTAAGCCCCCTCCCCAGAGCCCCTGGCAGGGTGGTAGGGAGGGGGCCGAGCCCTCTCATTCCCCCCCAATTAACCCAGTGGGCCCTAGGGAAGCAGTGGCCCTGATCCAATCTCAGCCGGGCCGGCCTCCCGGGCTGGCCCTCCTTGCAGCAGCCATCAGTCTCCCCCGGTGCAGGTAGAGTGACAGGCCAGCTCCCAGCTCCTGAAAAGGCCTTTGTTTTATCGCCTTCAGTTCAGATGCTCGAGAGCACTAGCAGGCCATATTTTAATCTCAGGTCTTTGCAAACAAAATCGTTAAAAGCAGATGGCTGTGAAGACTGCCATGAATATTAATAGATATTGAAAAAAAAGGCCCTTAATCTTTCCATAAATCTTCCGTGGGAGGCGGGGGAAGATGCAGAGGAGATGAGGGCTGTGGGGTAGTCACAGGTACCGTGGTCCTCGCAATCCAGGCGCCACCCCGACGGCTGGGCAAGAGGCCCCAGCCCAGAGCTGGGCACAGAGGCCAGGCCAGGCTCACCATTTCCGCTCTTTCCCATCTCTTCCTCTGCAAAGCCGGCAGTGAGCTGCAGGTCTCGATGCAGGCCCCAGGCCCTGTCCTTCCTGTGTGCCATGGAATGACATCAGCGTTTGTAGCACCCTCAGCATGCTGATTTCTATTTACATAGTCTCACATCAAGCTTTGGAGGCGGGATTATCATCCCCATTTCACAGATTAAGAAATAAACTCAGAATGCGTTAGCAGCTGGGTTAAGGCGATCAAGTCAGGGGAGCAGACGAGCTTCGAATCCAGTGTTGCTCGGTACTGGAAGCCCGAGTGTGGAGACCCCGTGGGGACCACCCCATCCCACTGGCCCCTGTGTCGAAATGTCACCTGGGTCTACGCTGGTGAATCTTACCGTTCACAATCCATTCGTTTGGGTTAGAGGCTCCCGCTCCTCCTGCGCTCTTTTAGACTACAGACACCCCTGGGAGAGGTAACCTATTAAGCGGCCGAGAAACCGTAAAAGCTGCTCAGCTGCCTCAGCCGGGACTGAGGCTGAAGTCTTAGCTCAGCCATTTCATGGCTCTGCGACCTTGAGCAGCTGTTAGGTTTGCGGAGTCTGTCTCCTTCGGGAGGAAAATGGGAATAATGGAACAATCCCAGGACGTGGAGAGGATGGGCCAGACTCGGAGGAGCTGGGCCTGCACCTGAAGGCTGGCTGTGTGGTGACCAGGGAGCGAGCACGTTGCAGCAGGGGGGTGTCAGAGCAGGGGGTGCCAGAGCAGTGGGGCGCCGTCCGGCCTGGGCGCGGCAGAGGGCGTCCTGAGAAAGGGACTCCCTGCCCTTCTGGGTCATTGGCACTGGTCCCGGGCTGTTCTGTCCCTGGCCAGTGCCTGCCTTGCTTTACGCTCCAGATCCCATCCAATCAGCCTTTCCCTCTTCCTAGTTCTCTCTCCTCCTCCTTCTCTCTTTTCCTCCCTCCTTCCTTCCCTCCCTCCCTCCCTCTCTCCCTCCTTCTCTCTCTGCCAACAAATTTCCTGTGTACTAGCTAATGTACCAACAATGTGAGGAGCCGACAGTGATTAGAAGCCGCCTGGTCCTTGCACTAAACAAATAAACAGATAAATAGCAGACACTACAGAAGCACATCATGAGAAACAGACAGGGGTGGAGCTGAGGAATAATGAGAGATCATTTTATTTTATTTTTATTTATTTTTTTGTATTCTAGGGAAGGGTCTACAGAGTGTTCAGAGTCTCACTACTAGATCAGACTCGTAATCTGCCTGTTTACAGCCTCCCAAGAGCTGGAATTACAGCCGGGCATCACCACGCCCAGTTTCAATTGCCCTCTCAGCGTGCACTGGGGGCGGGGCCAGCACGGCAGGCCCAGGGATCCAACCCCAGGCCTCTGTGCCTGCTTGTAGGTGTTTTAATCCGTTGAGCTGTTTGGCCGGCCTTTTAAGCCCCCATTTTAAACAGGAGGCCTCTCTGTACTTCCAGCCAGCTCCAAGAAAGCTTACACACATTGGCATGACCCTGTTATGACAAACGTTACAAGTCCTTACAGGAAGCAGACGAGGGCCTGACAGCCAGGTGCTGTGGAGAGTGATGCCAGGATGCTAGGCAAGGGCCCTGACTCTGCGCTTAGCAGGCCCGCCCCTCCTCTGGCTCCTCCCTATCCAAGCTCCGCCCAACTTGCCCTTAGGGTGCCTTTATCACAGAGGGGTAATCTAGCCAGGCCTGTGCTCTGCAAGGTGGATTTATGCAGACCCCGGAAATCATGGACAAGAGAGGTGGGGGTGGTGGTCTGGTGGTGGTGAGGTTATTGCATGGGATTGACAGGGCCAAAGCTGGGTCCAGTTTTGAGAGAAAACTCAGACTTGGAAGAGGAAATCTATTACTCAAATCCCCTGACACTGGTGTTCCAGAAGCAATGGATTCTTAGAGCCTGAAGAACAAGGAGGCCAAAGCTCGCCACGTCTCAACAAATATACTTTATCATTATACTGTATAATTTAAGGTATCATTTGATTCGGGTGACATTCAGATGTGTGAAAAACAGTCGCCTGTGCCGTAGCCATTAATGAAATCATTACGTACAAATGGTTATGCTTTACCAAGTCATTCATTAAAAGTAAATTAATGAGGGGGACGGCATTAAAATATTTCGCAATCATTACCAGGTCCAGCCTAACCCACTTTTATAAATATTCATCAACACAAACGTGCCTCAAGAACTCACCCAGTAAATTAAATTCTCGTCTTGGAGTGCTCTGCATCTATTAAAGGCATGGGCCGTGGTACTTTCTTTGATTTGTTTTCCGGAACTTTGGGATCTATCACACAGAAATAATGACAAACTCTGACTAATCGCTGATAATTAGGCCAAATCTATTATTCCCATGATATTTACATTTTGATTACTATTTCCCCCCCAAAGGCAATGTCTTGAATCTATTCTAATGCAATACAAAATACTATCTGGATTTCAGAGTTGGAAGGAAATTCAGAGATTAACTAGTCCAACGCCCTCCTGCTGTTTGAATATCCTGTCTCCCTCCCTCCCAGGCAGTCCCTTGGCGCTGTGTAAAATACCTCCAGTGATGGAGACCTCACTGCCACTCTGGGTAGCTCTTCCCCTCCTTGGACACCTTTGATTGTCACCTTGACCTCTAAGCCATTCCATGTTCTAATGTTTCATGCATATCTAGATGACCCCGAACTGTGGAGGGTGAATCTACAGAGACAAACTCTAAGTCTTTACATAACCTTTTCCTCAGCCTTTTCCCTCTTTAACTGTGGACAGACTCCTATGCACCCTGCAGAACCCCTGCTCCTGGTCCCTATCTCTGTGAAGCCCGCTTGACTGATTCCCAATCCTTGCTCCTGAGCAGTTTGGCTACACGGCCTTCCTGTGTCACTTCTGTCCCTTATAAGTACTCAGCACCTTCCAAGAGAATGGAATGCGGGGAAGGAGGGCTTTGGGGTCTTGGGGAGTATCCATGTTAGGGTGTTCACTGTTTTATAAATCTATAGATTGGAAATCCTTTGTTTAGCCTTTAGCCCCCTTCCTCCATCATTGGAGGCCAGAATCCTCCCAGATCAGGTATTTGGTGTCTAATTTTGTCTGTTATGGAGGATGGGCTGGCAGCCTCAGCAGCGGGCCAAGGGGGACGATGGGTGAAAAGCATCCACGCCCTATCTGCCCCATCCTCCAGTGCTCAGGCAGTGCTAGGAAATCACATTGTTTTTGTAAGGAGCAAGCTTTTGATTACAATGTTATTTCCAGGGCCAAAAGCATTGATTTGTGAAACGTAAACATTTGAAACCTTCAAGGTGATGTCGGTCACCTTGAATTGACGTGTAAAAAAATGCAAATGGAGATTTGGCCCACATGATTGCTGGGCGTGGTATGAGCTGTTGTCAGGGAGAACCAAGGCGTGATGGCAGTATCCTCCCCGAATCCTCGTGAGGTCATGCAAGCACGTGAGTGCCCACTGAGCTTCCACGCCCCCCTGCTTTGATCGAGTCCACCAGATCACTTGCTCACCAGGAGCATAGATGCCAGATTGACACCACTTGGGCTCTAGTCTGGCTGGACCAGTTCCTTACCCTCTGTGCCTCACCATCCCCATCTGTAAAATGGGGCTAATGATGCCTCTGATGCTGGATGCCTGAATGGGGCTATGCTGTCAGAGCTAATCTGTCTCTGACCTCAGTCCACTCCTGGCCAGGAGGTGGTGCCATAGTATCTGTGCAGCTCTGCTGGCCGTGTGGTCCAGGCCGATGGGCTGGAAGTGTTGCCCATGTGTAGCATGGGTGCCCCTCCCTCTGGCCTCTCCTGGTTCAGAGAGCAGCTGTAGACACTGGGGACAACAGGGGTTGTGACCCCTGATTCTATGCTCTCCTTAGACCGAAGCCATCAGAGGGGTGGTTAGCCCTTACTGGCCTCTCTTGGCCAATTGGGAAGGCCACCTGGTGCTCTGTAAGTGGGAAGAGGTAAAGGGGCTTCTTCAAGGTCACAGAACTGAGGAATCTGAGGGCAGTGAGATCTCAGTGGGAGACCGTGAGAGCCAGAGAGATGCGGAGACCTGGGACAGCTGAGACTCTGGGGACAGGTGACAGTGGGCATGGAGACTCGAACACAGCATGGTAGGGAGGACAGAGCCAGACACCTGCCACCCTGAGCCTTATGGGGGAGCTGAGGCTGGAGGAGGTACAGAAGCTCCTTGGTTTACCACTTTTCTAGCTGTAGGATGGTGTGAAATCAGCATGCGTCCAGTCGAAGCCATGACTGAGTGCTGAAGTTTGGTATTTTCCTAGGTTAGCAAAATGTGGCCTGCAAGGGCCAGCGAGATAGCTCAGTGGACTTAGCACCTGCTTAGGCAAGTGCAGGGACCAGGACTCGATCCCAGCACCACAGGCTGTGCCGGCCCCTGCCTCTGAGCATGTTGAGCTGGCCACCGAGTCTGGGCATGGCGGCGCATGCCTGTAATCCCAGCACTGAGGAGGCTGAAAACAGGAAGATCACTACAGCTCCAAGCTGCGTAGCAAGACCTGGTACCAAATACATTAAGCTAAAAAAAAAAAAAAAAAAAAAGGTGGCCCACGACCTCTGTCCTGCGATGCTGGACAGGAACATCGATCAGCGGCTGTCAGTCAGCTGAGCTGAGCAAGCGACAGCTATGGGGTGTCCCTCATGTCAGGTGCTGACATGCAGTTTTGATTCATGCTACTTTTCAGTGTCAGATGGATTTATCTGGATGTAACCCCATCATAACTTGAGAAACATCTGTTTATTGGATGAAACCCTGGAAGCCTCAGAGAGTCCCTGACGGTACCTTGGCACATGGCCTAGAAATGGGGGCTTGCAGGGAGCAGGTAACCTGCCCTCCCGGGCCATGGCTGGCCACACAGGCAGTGGTCAGTCACTCTGGCCTCTCCAAACTCACCCCACAGAAACCTCTGAAGCAGAGGGGCAGGAAAATGATCTCTGTGTTTACAATGATCCTGGAATGACGCATGCCTGCAATCCCACCTCTTGGGAGGCTGAGGCAGAAAGGTAGTGGAGAGTTTGAGCCCTGCCTGGGCTACACAGTGAGTTCAAGGCCAGCCTGTCTCAAGCAAGCAAGCAAGCAAGCAAATAACATTGCACAGACATATAAATACCAGCTGCATCGGCTCTGCAGTGACTCCGTAGGGAGAGGTTCAGTGTGGGGAACAGGCTAGAGGTAAAGGCTGAAGGAACCAACCTGTTTAATGGTGAACCTTAGCTGCTCTGGCCTCCACAGGGTCACTGCTTAAAGGTCAGAGGAGCTGCAGCTCAGTCAAATTCAAAATCAGCCTCCTCAAGCGGAAATCCTTAATGGCTCTAAAAACTCCTGGACTGGGACTCCCAGGGCTGGCCCTGTGCTTTAACCGTGCTTTAACCACCTTGCGTTCCCCACGTGCGAGACCGAGTGGATGCAGAACTCGCTGGTGAGCAAACAGTTCTAACACCTGTGGGCGTGTCAGCCACTGACTGGGTGGGGCCCGCCACGGGTCAGGTGTCCTGCTGCGTCCGTGGCTCATCGTACCTAACACTGGCGGTGACTGTGGGCGAAGGGAGTCTTAGATCAGTTTTATCTTTCGGAAACCAAGGCCGTCAGGACACAGTGACCACAGCTGGGGAGGTCACAGCTGGGAAGCCGAGCATCTGCAGCTGCACCTAGGGTGGCAGGATCTAGGTTTGGAGATTCTGCAGTGTGATGGCACAGCTTTTCACAAACCATTTTTGCTTGCATATGGTTCTTAGGCTTGAGCCCAAAGCTTTCAACTGAGCTACATTTGTAAGCTTATCCGGAGACAGGGTCTTGCTAAGTCTCTAAACTGTCCAAGCTGGGCTCAGCAAGGCCACAGGCATGTACCACCACACCTGGCTTAATACATGCTTTTATATTTTTAGCTGGTATACAGTTTTTCATACCCCTTATAGGTTCACTACCTCTTGTCCAAGATGCGTGGAATCACAAGTGTTTTAGATTTTCTTTTCCCCGATTGGAAACATCTGCATGTCTCTAATACCATGTCAGGGGCTGGGAGCCAAGGTCAAGCACAGATTTCACATGCATTGCATAGACACCTAATGACCAGAGCCTGACATTTGGCTGTGACCTGCCACGTAAAGCCAGCTGCGGAATTTTACATTTATGAAGTCATACGAGTGCTCCAAAGCTTTTGGATTTTGGAGCATTGCAGACTTTTGGATTAGGGATCCTTAGTGGACTCAGACATCATTCGCTAAATTGCCACCACTGCTGGCCCTGCCTTTCTGAGTCACTCCCCACACCTGGCTGAGGTGACAACCCAAAGGCAAGTCTAGTTTGCTCCCCAGGAGGCCACCAGGTCTTCCCTGTGCTCCTGGGGTGAAACACAGCCCTGACTACCGCTCACAAAGCGTGGGGAAAGCACCCGGCCCCTCCCAGTGCCTGCAGGGTGCCCCATAGAGGGCTGGGAGATCAAGGCTGTGGCCTGTGACCTGCATTGTCTTAAATCAAAGCAAGGGAAAAGGCTGGGATGGAACTAGAATAGAAACTTCCAGAGCTGTCTCCTGGGAGGACAACTTTGTTTCATTCTCTGTGTGTGCTATGTTAGTGTTTCTTAGGAGGGCCACATGAGACTGGGGGGCGCTGCAGGTGGCCCAGGGGCTGCTCCTCAACATGGAGCTGTTTTGGTTTTCAGGCAAAAGTGCAGGCTGGGTCCTGGAATGTGCGCAGTTCAAGTGCCATGGTGACGCTATGCATGGCTGGTGTGCACGGCCTGGGGTCCCTTCCTGTCCCTGCCCTGCTGTCCTTCCTGCCCACAGCCCCTCCCTCAGGCCCCTTGGGCTGCACTGTCCTCTCCCAGTGCTCTTCTCCCTCTCCAGAGGCGGAGCTCGATGCCTGGGGTGGCCAGGAGAGGCACAACTCAGAAGGTGACAGCGACAATATTAGGAGTGAAAAAGATCAATTAAGCCCATCGAGCTGATTTGTGAGGCTGATTAAATTAGGGGCCTCCCTGGGGGCTGATTTGCTCTCAGGTTGACAAGCCAGCTGCTGGCTGTTGTGCTTCCGGGTGCTCATCTGCCCCCAGAGAGCCACGGGGCCACTTGGCTATGCTCTGTGCGTGTAGAGGAGAGGAGACAGAGGAGAGGAGGTGGCACTAGAAGCCACTGCACAGCCGCACTTAGGTCAGACCTGGGTCTTTCCTGTGCTTCGGGTGCAGTCACTGGAAAGCCTATAGGGTGGAGCAGGGCTTGGTGTCCCAGGGGTCAGGTGGCCTATGCAGGGCCACCCAGCCAGTAGATGCAGGTGAGCAGGTAGAGTGGATGGGGTGAGAACTCAGGCCCTCCTGTTGCCTCCATATTTTTGCTCTGTTCCCACTTCTGCATCAGCATCCAGGTGGGTGCCTTCCCTATCTTCCCAGGGCAGAGTCCAGGCTCTGGTTTCCTTGCCCCCTCCCCTGGGCTGGTCTAATCAGATCATCTCTCTAGTAACCTGACCCCTCTGTCTGGCCTCCTGATGGACTCCCTTTCAGGGCCTGTCCCCAGGTCAGAGTCCCTGGGTGGAGGTTGGGGAGTGGGCTTTAGACAAAGCGTGTGTGTGTGTGTGTGTGTGTGTGTGTGTGTGTGTGTGTGTACAATGGATGGGGTGGTTGCAGCCATGAGGTGGGCTCTTCCAGAGTACAGAGCCAGAGACGGAAGACCGGCTGCACAACTTGGTCATCCTCGAACCCACCTTTAGTGACACTGGAGGATGGGAAACCCCAAGGATCAGGTTTTTGCATGGAAACATGGCCACAGTGACACTTCGAGCTGCAGATGCCCAGAAAGGTGAGCTGCAGGAGCAGGCACAGGACAACAGGGTGCAGGAGATCTTCCCTGGCAGGTGGCCTTGGACCCCCAACAGAGAGGCCAGCAGCGTCTCACTGAATTTCAGTGACTCCTTTGGCATGGGTCCCTTTGACAGAGCCTGGTTTCTCACATCCCACTGTCCCTTCTCTCTTAGAGCAAGTTTGAACCAAATCCATAATTAATTTTAAAACAGACACACAAGCAAAAACAGGCCTGGAGTCATGTGGTTGGAAGTGGCAGAATCAGGACTGACACCCAGGCCTGCGGGGACCGTGGAGCCTAGGATCTTTCATGGATTCATTGCTAAACTCTCACTGGCTCTGGAAACCAGGGGCAGAGCCAGGGCAACCCACAGGCCTGGAAGGCTGGTTAGGCTGGGGTCGGGGGAGAGCACAGCTTGGAAAATCTGACCGTGTTGGGGCTCTTAGCTCTGTGACTGCTTGCAGTCTGGCCATAGCCAAGATAATCTGTCTCTTTGTGGCTTACTTCCACCATAAGGTGGGAGAATAGGAGCGTTTGCCTCTTAGCATTGGAGGATTAAATATATGTGCATGTATAAGTGATCCATAACAGCACCTGCCAGTCAGTCACTGGTGCTTAGGATGGAGGCTGGATACAGGGGTCGGGCCGGCAAGGCCACCACAGAGGCAAGGCCTGCAGTTGAGTGCTCTTGGTTACCTCTTGGTCCTCTCTTGGTGTCTAGGCAACTGAGTGGCTGATCCCAGGGACTGTAGAAGGAACCTCACATGGAGGTCAACCGACACACAGCTCAGGCAGTGCGGATCCGTCTTGCAGCCACTGAATGCACTGGAGACCGAGGCTCGGACATTTGTGGCAGAGGCCCTGCGTCAGACTCAGATTGCTGGATCCCGGTCCAGAGCCTCTGTGCTGCCCTGTAACTGTTGTAATTTCTTCCAGGCACATGCAAGCTTCATGGCATAAACATTTTTCCATAATCTTATTTGCAATTGCTAATGAGAAGCAGGGCTGTTCTTCAGTTCTAAGCCTCATCCTCATCTTTAATTTGTTTCCAGAGGCTTCTGCTGTCTCTGTGAAATATTAGCAATTATTTCTCAATTACTTCTCATTGGAAAGCCACTCTTGGACACGGGTTTCTGGAAGCTGGAAGAAGCCCTAAGAAGGAGGAGGTTTTGATCTGCTATGAACTCTGCTGAGAGCCACATATTTTCTGCCACCCCTTGTTC
This sequence comes from Capromys pilorides, assembly GCA_004027915.1. Taxonomy (NCBI): domain Eukaryota; kingdom Metazoa; phylum Chordata; class Mammalia; order Rodentia; family Capromyidae; genus Capromys; species Capromys pilorides. Next base: position 10,820 of record PVKN010030633.1, read on the forward strand.
CAAACAGGAGTCCATGCTGGTGGCAATTGATTCCTGTCTCCTCTGCTTTTTAACCCAGGCCCAGGGCCAGCTGTGCCGCCCAACAGCGAAGCCCTTGTGTGGGTCTCAGAAGCCCCGCAGCAGCAAGGAGAGCGAGAGAAGAGCATCCCTCATTGGAGGACGCAGGAAATGGTGACACCGTCCCTAAATGTGCATGGTCACAGGTCTCAGAGTCACACCCAACTCTGTCTTCCACCCTACAGGTCAAGGCCATTGGTGAACCCTCTTGACTCTGCCGCTGAAGCCACGCAGAACTGGACCACACCTCCTACTCCAAGTTACCATTTTCATTGCCACATGTGCTACTTCAATAGTCACCTCACAGACTGGTGGACTCACTCCATCCACCAGAAGCCAGGGGGTTGTTTCGGAGCTCCACTTTGGCACAGTTATGTGTCCCTCTTGCTGTACAGTTAGCCTTACCTGCAGGGTCTGCAACAGCAGATTCAGCCACATGTGGATCAAAATACCTGGAGGAAAGAAACCCATCTGTACTAAACACGGAGGCTTTTTCTCTGGTCATTATTCCCTGGACAATACAGTATAGCATCTATTTCCATAGTATGTAACATGCATAAGAGGCTGTGCATAGGTTATATGCAAAGGCTATGCTGTTTTATAGAAGAGACTTAAGAATCTGAGATTCTGTACCCACAGGGCATCCTGCAACCCATCCTCAGGGGCGTAACATCCTGCTTTGCATTCTTAAAGGTATTTTTCTTTATCTTCTGGAAATCACCATATATCTATAACTTATCATAGTCAATTTAGGGCTTATATATTGCTTGTTGCCCTGAAATATCAACTTAGAAATAATTGCTAGTTCCCCACTGCGTATGTCACCAGTCCCCACGTCCCTGGGACACAGACTAACATTGGCCAGTGGTCTACACAGAAGGAGATAAGTGGTGGGCGGCCAGCAGAGCTTCGTCTGCATTTACAGTCACTTCCCATTGACTGGCGGTGCCGCCTGAGCTCCACTTCCTGTCAGCTGAGCTGCAGCGTCAGAATCTCACAGCAGCGAGCACCTGACCGAGCCATGCGTGCACGGGGTCCAGCCTGCACCTTCCTTTGAATCATCTTGGATGCCCATCTTTGCCCCAATGCCTTCTGTGAAACCCACCCTGGTGCCAAAAACATCCGGGACCACTGCTGTGTGCTGTCACTCTCGTGTTGTACCTGCAGACACACAAGCCCCACAAGACAATGGCCTCATTGTTTTCCTTAAGGAGTTAAATGCATATTAAGAAAAATAAGCGAGAAATCCCACACTCTGACATATTTACCCAGGTACTTGGCATTTCTGATGACTTCTGTTCTTTTCTGAAGACCCCAAATCTTTCTGGATACCACATTCCTCTTTATTACAGAGAACTCCCTTCTGCACGACTCATAGTTCAGGACTTTGGTGATGTATCTTCTACAATACAATTGTCTTTATTTAGTCTCCTGTATTAAAAATAATTTCCTTGGGTTTAGAGCTCTGAGTGGACATATTTCTCTTTCCTTTTCATCCCTTTAAGTATTAATTGGCTTTCTTTGGCTCCTGTTGTCTCTGCTGTGACGTTTGTGACTAGCTGAGTCTTTGTTCCTCTGTAAACACATCTCTTCCAACCCTCTGGCTTCTTTAAGATTTCCTGTTCAAAAAAATTACTTTTAGCATTTTGTGTAATGGTGTATCTATACATTTATGATTCTTTTCAATAAATTGGATCCCTCCCCTGACTGTTACTTATTCAGAGTCTTTCCTTACTCTCTTCTGTAAGTCTGTTTCTTCTGGGATTCCGATTATACACTCGCTGTGTGTCTAAAATCAT
>PVKN010030634.1:0-12682 GCA_004027915.1 Capromys pilorides
TTCCCCTTCTTCTGTCCTCCCCTCCCCACCCCTTCCCTCCCCTCCCCTCTCTCTCAGCTAAATATGCTGCCTTCATTAGCTGTGCTTCTGAGCCTGGAGAGCCACCTTTACTGAAATTATTAACAACCGGACTCTGATCAGCTGGCTCTTTTCAAAGCATCCAGCCTGCTCCACTGTGGCTTTCATGATTTACAAGTTTGGAATCTTTGGGGATTTTCAACGATGAAGGTGCAAACTTTCCATAGCCGCTGCTCTGGGCGCTGAGCTGCCGGGGACCAGTTCCCCTCCCCCGCCCCCCTCCTGGGGTGGGGAGGGGGGGCTGTGCCCCCCCCCCCCCCCCCCCCCCCCCCCCCCCCCCCCGGGGGGGGGGGGGGGGGCTTGGCCCCCCCCCCCCCCCCCCGCCCCCGCCCCAGCAAGCAGTGGCCCAGCACAGGCTGAAGGCCAGGCCCTTCCAGGGTGTGAGATGCTCATCAACTGTGGTCCAGCTTACCAAAGGCCAGGGCAGGGTGCACATGAGGAACAGAGGCCCAGGAGGAGGACAGTGGCTCAGAGTGCCCTGGCCTAGCCCTCTGTTCTCCAGATATTCCCTGCTGGGGACAGAAGCGCAGTTCGGTTTTAGACGCCCTGGCTTGCTCACAGAGCTATGCTTGACTTCATGAGAGATGTTATCACTTCTGGGCCTTTACATGAGCTCTGTTTTTGTCTTGAGACAGGACTGTGCCTAGTCACCTGGTTGTGCAGGCTGGGTTTAAACTTGCAATCCTCCTGTCTCAGCCTCCTAGAGCGCTAACATCGAAGTGTGCACCACCATGCCTGGCACGTTTATGGATTCCTTGGACAACCTGCGGCTTCCTTTGGTCTAACAGCAATTCCAGTGCCGAGTACCAGCGGAAGGCTCACAGATCAGTCCACCCACAGAGGAGCCTTGCTGCTGGCTGCTGTTGTACAAATTGCGGAAGAGCAGGAGTTCAAGGGGGTCCAGCTCTACCACTGGCTCTACAAAGCACACAGCGAATGTGGACCATGGCTCTTTCATCAAGAAAGAATGAAACACAGAAGCCCACCAGCAGGCGAATGAGCCAGTGGCTGCGACTCAGATTCAGTGAAGCACAGAGTGTGCTTCACTGGCTGCTTCTTTTGGTTTGACTTACTGGGGCCTGTGAAGGCTTCTTTTTTGCAGATGAGGACTCACGCAGGTGTGCTCCAACTGGCCTTCAACTCACTGTATAATGCAGGCTAACTTCAGGTTTGCAGTGAGCCTCCTGCCTCGGCCTCCCAAGGGAAGACAGGCGTGTGCCACTGTGCCCATCTGTAATACATTTTATTATTTATTTACTTATTTATTTGGTATAGGGTCTCACTACCCTAAGACTCATAGTGATCCTCTATCTCAGCCTCCCCAGTGCTGGGATTACAGGTGTGCACCACCTCGCCCAGAGTTCTGGGGCCAGCACAGCCTGCTCTACCAGGGATTGAACTCTAGCCCTTGTACTTGCCAGTAGGCCACTTAGACTGCGGAGCTATCACCCCAGCCCCTGTAATGAATTATTGAACCTAAATATTCATTGTGTTCTGTTATCGCCATGTGTTGATTAGCCCTTTCTAGGGAATTCTGTCAGATAAAAACTCAATACTGTGTCTGGAACTGTGCGACTTTTGGCTCTTTCCTAAGTTACAGTGACCCAGCCTTGGGCAAGCGAGGTTTGGTCTAAAAAAGTGAAAGAGGTTCTTCGTATGCAGAATGGACTGAAACCATGACTTGACATAGCCTGGCGGAGGACAGAACATAGCATTCCCACACATGCGCGGAGCTTCAGGAGTCACTGGTACAGGGAGGGGCAGCCAGCCTGGGGCCTGCAGCTCCTAAGGGAGCTCTGCCTGCAGAGCTGGGTTATGTTTCACAGCCCGGGGGATGGGAGCCTGTTTGAGGGAACTGAGGGGCCAAGTACCCAGTCGCCTCATTACACATTGTGTGCATGTGTAACATACCCCAAGAACAGGCGTAATATCCCAGAACTATGTAACATATCAACCCATTAAAAATTATATAGTTTAAAAAACCCAATAAAAAAATAAAGGCTAAACAAAAAGGGCTGGGGAGATAGCTCAGTAGAATAAGCGCTTGCCTGACAAGAGCAAGGACCTGAGTTCAATCCTGGGTTCCAGAAAAACAAAACAAAACAAAAACCAAAGAAACCCCTATGAAGTGGTGCACAGGGCTCGCTTGTCACCGTGTCATCCCAGCACTCCAGGAGGCTGAGGCAGGACGACTGAAAGTTCAAACCCAGCCTGGGTGGTTTAGTGATGGAGACCCTGTCACTGTGTGAAAAATAAGCCTCAGGTGCTGCAGTGTGAAGGGCCTGGATTAAAAACAAAGACACAAATGTAGGAACATGGGCGGGGTGGGGGTGGGGGGTGGGGAACCGCAGACCCAGAGGCACCGTGGAAAACAGCAGACAAAAGACAGAGATGGAAGCTCCACGGGTGGGGACAGGCAGGGGGGGCTTGCAGGAGGCTTTAGAGGGAAAGATTTAATTTTGCACCCCTCGCTTTTGAACATCGAATTGCCCCGCTCTTTGGCTTTTTCCTTTTGTGACGTTTGGAGACAGGGCCTCATCCCATAGCCCAAGCTGGCCTTGAGCGTGTGGTGATAACTCCTGCCTCAACCTCCCTTCAACAGGATGACAGGCGCCGCGGCACCCAGGCGCAGCAGCTATCACTCGGCTTTGCTGAGGGGATACTGACAGCAAAAGTCAACGTGCGTGCGCTCAGTGTAGCTGCGGCTTTCTCCTCTGCTACTTTTCACACTCGCTGGCCCACAGAGCGCGCCCTGAGGAGCCCACTGCGTCTGCTCGGGCCTCCTCTCCTCTCTGCAGCTGATCCCTCTTGCCCTCCTCCGGCTCAGGCTGTGCCAGCGCAGGTGTCTCACCCTAAGTCCCGCCCCTACCCGCTGGGTGGGACTCGCACCTGAGCAAGAATGAGTCCTCCCCTCGCGCCGCTGAGGACTCTGAAACCTGCCCCTGTCTCGCCATTCCTTCGTCTCTCTGCTCCTTTTGGTCTTGGTGTCTCGTGGGGCCAAGTGGGTTGTAGAGACACTGCAGGTGCCCATCGCCTTCTGCTCTGCCTGGAGGTGGACGATGGTGGCCGCGGGAGCTTCCTCCGCATAGCCCTGTCACCCTGTGCCCTTCTCCATGGGCAATGTGGCGTGACTATTTCTGGTTCTGGTGGGCAGCGTGGCCACTGCTGCCTTGGGAGAGAAGGCTGCAGTATCGGGTGCTTGGGATCAGCACGCGGCTCCCGCCCGCAGCCCAAGGGCGTGGTCTGCACGCAGTGAGCTCACAGGGTGCGCGGTCTGCTTGCCCTGGGATCGTCCACAGCTGCAACGCACAGCAGCGGCTCTGTCGCTGCATTCCGCACCATCCCTGCCTGCCAGCCTTTCCTGGGCAGAGTGCCTTTTCCTTTCCTACCATCTCTCCTTTGTCAGCCTCTTGACTTACGTTTCAGGTTTCTCACCTACAAAATCCCATATGGTATTAAACTGACTTGTTGCACTTAATGCTGTGGCCTCACAGTTCACAGGTGACTCAGAGCATCCCTCACAACAGAGTGGTCCTCCACGGCCTGTAAGCACTGCTGATGGGCAGTGTTTTCTGCTGATGGGCACACAGATCGTTCCAAGACTCAGCAATCATGAGTTGTGCTGCTGTAAACATCACTGAAATGTGACGTCTTCAGCTCTTTGGGGAAGGTACCTAGCGGGGAGATAGCTGGGACAAGTGGAATTTCTAGTTTTAGTTTTTGAGTAATTTCCATACTGATTTCCACAGTGGTTGCACCAGGTTACACTAGGTTGCATTCCCACTGACAGTGCAAAAACCTCCAAGGCAGTTGTTCTTCTGTTTTCTTTCTTTCTTTCTTTCTTTCTTTCTTTCTTTCTTTCTTTCTTTCTTTCTTTCTTTTTTTCCTCTGATACTATATAAGGCAGGGTCTTGCCAGGGAGTTCTGGCTAGCTTTCAATTCACCATGGAGCCCAGGCTGGCCCTGAACTCCTGGCTATCCTCCTGCCTCAGCCTCCTGAGTGATAAGATTATAGACAGGGCCACCATACCTGCTGTTTTCCATCTCTTTAACTCTTCTTCGTTGCCTGCATCCACGATGACAAAGCAGAGACTTGGAGCCCAGACGCTCAGTGAGTGATGGGAGGCTCAGGACTATTTCCCAAGAGGTCCAAGCTGATCTCTACTAGGAAATGGATGCATGCTTTCGGGGGATCAGACCCAGGTGTGGGCATTCTTCCTTTTGCAGCAGGTGTGCCTGGAAATTGTCCGTCTTCTCAGCTGAGCTGCACAACTTTTAGTCCTGGCAACTAATTAATTTATTTTTCCTAGGCTGTATTCCAGGGGCTGTATGGTTGCTGCCCACCTGTTGGTTCCCCGACATTTCCCTGGAGCCAAAGCTCAATGCCTGCCCCAGAGGCCTAACAAACAGCTTGAAGTCCAGGACGGTGGTCCAGACAGTGCACTGTCCAAGACCTTGTGGTGCAAAGCCCTCACGATGCGAGCCTTAGAGCTATACGAGCGCAGCCCCGGCTGCTTGTCGCCAGAGGGTGGGCGGGCGCTGACCTTCCTGACCACGGAAGCAGACAAGTCATTTAAAAATGTAATTTTCGAATTACCATTCTCCGTGCTGAGTCGGTGGGCTTGTAAATTCTGCTCAGGAGGGCTGGGGCCGTAACCCGTAACCCGGAGAGGAGAAGGAGACTCGCTCTGCTCCTGGCTGCTCCTGACAAAGGCCTTGTGCAAATGAACCTTCAAATCCTAAACACCGTCCCCCTCCGCAGGAAGAATGCGAGGCCCGGGCGATATTCACAGAGCGTCTCTGGGAGACGAGGCTGAAAGGGCCTCGAGGTTTGCGGAGTGGGCAGGCTGAGCCCCCCGCCGCGAGCCCTGTGGCCGTGCGGCAGCGCACAGCCGGGCTGAAGCCGGAACAATCAGGAGAGACCCTGCCTCCTTTATCTGAACTTCAACTTGCTCCGTGATTGATATGGGAAAAGAAAAGCTCGGGGGCACTGGCGCCCCGCACATGGCTCCCCAAAGGGCAGAGTCTGTCTCCACCACAGCACCAGTGGCTGTTGCCACCCAGGTGACAGGGACTAGGCTAGTCCTTGGTTCCTCACGGGAGCTTCTGCCTTGTTTGCTGGTCACCTGAAACAGCTCTGTCAGCTCTGAAATGGGGATAGAGTTAGGCACAGTGGGCATGTGGGAGACTGAGGCAGGAGGATCATTACAAGCTTGAGACGAATCTAAGCTACATATTGAGAATCTGTTTCAAAAAAGTAAGTAAAACGGGGACAGGGCTATTTCTCATCGGGTGCGCAAGTTGGCACACCGGACTGGGCTGAGGGAAGACTCTTAGCAAATACAAACTGCTGCATTCGCCACCAGGCCTCAGAGCTGCAGCTTGAGCTCAGGCTGCTTGCTGCTTGGATGAGGGTGGCCTGTGAGTGGATCAACACTGGCCTCTAGAGACCTGAGCTTGGCCCATGAACAGGCACTGTGAGGTGTTCCCATCTCCCGAAACTCACAGCTGTGGGGACTCACGGGAGTCTTTTTCTCTGGTGCTAGGAGCTGAGGGACTAGGGAGCCAGGCACTGCTGTGGAGCAAGGGTGTCTTCTGGGTCCTGCTCAGGAAGAGGCCTCTAAGGACAGAGCAGTAGGAGGGGCCTTGGGCAGCTTAGGTGACACCTTGGGCATGGGAGGGAGGTGGGAGACAGGGTTGTGGACCTTGACCTAAGCACCAGATGGTTAATGAGTGGTGCCCTCACTGAACAAAGGAAGGGAGGAAGGAATCCAATTGCGGCTAGAATGGCTGGGAAATTCTACTACCAGCCAATTAAATCTTCTTCTTCTTCTTCTTCTTCTTCTCCTTCTTCTCCTTCTCCTTCTCCTTCTCCTTCTCCTTCTCCTTCTCCTTCTCCTTCTCCTTCTCCTTCTCCTTCCTCCTCCTCCTCCTCCTCCTCTTCCTCCTCCTCCTCTCCCTCCTCCTCCTCCTCTTCTTCCCCTTCCCCTCCTCCTCCTCCCCCTTCCCCTTCCCCTTCCCCTTTTTAAAGAAGGAACGGTTTATTTAGTTCAGTTTGTGAAGGTTTCAGTCTATACTTTCTGAATCTTCTTTTGTGAACCCATGTTGACCTTGAACTCAAAGCAACCCTTTTGCCTCAGTGTTCCAAGTGCTGGATCACAGGTGTGCGTATGGCTCTTGGCTTTCCAGTCAAAGGTAGCTGTCACTTCAGGACGGGAGCCCAGGGCTACAGCACTTTCCATTTGCTTCATATGGAATAAGAAGATGGGGAAACTGAGGCCCATGGCAACAGTTATTGATTGATGACTCAGCCAGAGATGGGATTTGAACCCGGCCCTGCATGGAGACAAAGCGACCACTGTGCTCTCTGTGCAGAGGCTTCCAGGAGGCAAGAGACAGACACAATGCCGCGGCTGGAACAGAGGCTGGAGGGCCTCTTCAAAGCTGCGCGTTCAGGCCACATTCGGCTAGAAGTGTTTCTTTGTCATTGTCCAGGCCTCAGAGGTAAGTGACATCTCGAACAACTTGGAAGATTAAATAGCCAGGCTCGGTCGGAAAGCTTAAAAAATGAGTGCAAGAGCGCGAGAGGAGAGAAGAAAGGCCTTGCAGGCCTTGTGGGGCCGGGCCTTTGTCGCCCGCCGCAGCTTTCAGGAGCCGCACTGACAGGAGGGGCGGAGCCGCGGGAATGAGGATTACGCGGCCGCCGGCTGGGGGGAGAAAGCTGGGGGTGGGTGGAGGGGTGGAGTCGCTCCACCCTAGCTGACTCTCAGAAGGCTACAATGGCTAGGGGCCTGGACGCCCCGCGGGTTCCAGCCGAACAAAGCCGGTGCAGCCCCAGGCATTCGCCTGGCGGCGGCGCCGTGGAGCAGGAGCCCTGAATGCCGAGCTGACAGCGGGCCCTGGCCACCTAGACAGGCCTTCTGGCCAGGACTGTGATTCGCCCTCTGTGAGGATCCGACCACGTGCAGGATCTCCACGGACCCTGCTGACCACGCGGGAGCCGCACATCGGACTAGGATGGCCTTAGCCCACGGCAGTGCCTCCCTGGCCACCAGGCGAGGTGATGCAGGAGGCTGAGGCGGGAGGATTAAGAGTTTGAGCACTGCCCCGTAATTTACTGATTAGTGGGACCCAATCTCACAGTAAAAATTAAAGAGGCTGGGGTGCAGCTCGGTGTAGGGGTTCTGGGTTCAGGCCCCAGTGCCCAGAAAGCAAAGTGTGGTTCTAACACATTGTACTAGCTCACCTCATTTCTAACTGAGCCACAGTAGAATCTAGCAGAATATTATTAGAAGAGGAAAACACTCTGCAGAAAGATCAGATCGCCTGGTAGATTTTTGAGTGCCACTCGGTTTCAGTATCTCACCTTCTGTGAGCGTGGCGTTTCTTTTCTCCTGTGTCCTCCTTTTTTCCTTCATTCTGCAACACCCCTGCCCTTTTCTATTTTAATTTGGAACGAGTCTTGGTAAGTGACTGAGTTGGTCATGGGCTTGAACTTGGGATCTTCCTGCCTCAGCCTCCCAGAGTCTTTTCCTGTGGCAGGTGTGCACCCCAGGCCTGGCTTGCGTGGGCTCTTCCTCTTAGCTTTCTCTTGCCCTTGGCTTCTAGGAAGCTTCTAGGAAGCTCCCCTTGCTCTTGGAGTCCCTTTTTGGATTCTGTAATTGGAGACCAGGACAGCTGACTTGTGTTTCGGAGGGCCCCTTCCTTGGAAGAACCCCTGCTCACACTGTTCCCAGGCTGTCCTGGCGCTGGGAGGTGGCAAGGACCTGCCCATGTCACCAGTGCTTGTGCAAAACCTTCCTTCTCATATTTATTTGTTTATCATGGGTACTTGTTGCATGTGTGAGGCCCAGCACAGCAGGCGCTTCTTCCGGCACCCCCATCTTTGGGCTCCCTGCCCATTTGCAAAAGATCTACTTTGATTTGCTATTGTCTAGCTTTTGTTTTTTCTTTTCAGTTTGGGCTTCTCACAGAAGAGAAGCCACGTGGTATTTAACCTTCTGGGTCTGCTTCACCTCCCTTAGCACTGAGGTCTCCAGCGCTATCCATTCTCCTACGTAGGACTCAAACGCCTTTTCTTTATGGTGGAGTAGTACTCCATGGTGTGCAAGTGTCACATCTTTATCCACTCCTCTGTGGAGGAGCATCCAGGCTGCTTCCAAGATGTAGCTCTGGGCTGGGGAGATAGCTTGGTGGTCTAAACACCTGCCTGGCAAGCACAAGGACCGGGATTCAGTCTCCTGTCCTGCATGTCATGCTGGCCCCTGTGCCATGCAGGCACCTGAAACCGGGCATGGTGATCTCAGCTGGGGAGGCTGAAACAGGAGAATCACTAGTGAGACCCTGTACCAAATAAATAAATAAATAAATAAATAAATAAATAAATAAGATGTAGCTATGAAGAGCTGAGCTTTTTTTTTTTTTTTTTTTTTTTGTCTTTTTGAGACAGGGTCTTACTATGCAGTTCAGGCTGATGTTGAACTCATGGCAGTCTTCCTACATCGGCCTCAGTGAGAGGCTTTGGTAGCTATCTAGATAAAGCCAGTGTAGCAGAGGCCCAAGTCCAGGAGCTGGGCTGCGGGTGCCTCTGTGCCTGTTGGGTCAGAGCCCTCATGGGCAGGAGGTGAGGCATGAAGGGCTATTTGCCTCCAGCAGTGGCCCTGAGGCTGGAGCCCAGATGTTGTCGTCAGCCCGTCAGCCCGGTGGGGATGCTGTGGCAGTTAGTGCTTGGGATGGGCAAGCCAGGGCCTTGTACTGCGATCCCAACTGCTAGAGTATCCAAAGGGAAACTGAAGCAGGGAGAAGCATGGTTCCTGGCACGGGCCTTTTCAAGTTTTTTCTTTTCTTCCTTTTCCCTTTCCTATCGTTTCATCTTTCTCCTTCCTTTCTTCTTTCCTTTTTTTTTTTTCCTTTTTCTCAGTAGCCCTGGGGATTGTCTGGTCCTTGTCCGGCTCCCCGCTGTGCTGAGGTTCTGGTCACATCACCCTAAAGGGCAGAAGCAGCTGCTGTTTCTGCTCACAGCACTGCAGGCAGAGCAGGCTGCATGCTGGGGTTAGGAGACCAGCGGGGACTTCGGCTGATGGGCTCTGGAAATCAATTCAGGGCACAGCGGACCATGTGTGGGAGCAGCGTATAGGTGAAAACTGGTAGAGAACGCTGGACTGCTCTGGACCCCAGAGGGCCTCAGGTCAGAGCACCCAGCCCAGTCACAGTGCTGCACATACAACACAAACTGGAGAAGCACAACTGCAGACTCCAGCTCGCTATGTTTGGTTTATTTGGTTTCCCGTCTCCTTTCTCTTCCATGGTGAAATTGCTAGTATTTTTTTTTTTTTCCATTTTATATATTTGGTGCAGGGTCTCACTGCACACCTCAAACTCCTCCTGTTTTCAGCTTCCCCACAGCTGGGATTATAAGCATACACTACCACACCAGGTCTCAGTGGCTGGCTTATCGTGCCTGGAGGGAGAGTTCAGCACGGCATGCAGTACTGGGGATTGAACCCTGGTCCCTGTGCTTACCAAAGCAGGTGCTTAGCTTGCTGAGCTATCTTGACAGCCCTTACCAGGGTTTTTCCACATGAAAATCCTTCAGGAACCTTTTTGGGTCTGTACAACAGATAGCACATGAAATAGATGTGTCAAAATGTGTTTACCCTTTTCCTATTTTTTTTTCCTAAATTTTTGATATTTAAATTGTTTTCACTTTTTGTTCTTCTCTCATCTCTCCCCTCTCCCCCTCCCCTCCTCCTCTCTCCACTCTCCTGCCCTCCCCTCTCCTCCCCTTCCCTCCCTTCCCTTCCCCTCTCCTCCCTTCTCCTCTCCTCTCTTCTTTCTCTTCTCCTCACTCTCCTTCTCGTTCTTTTTGGCTCTTTTAAGACAGGGTCTCACTGTGTAGTTCAGGGTCTTTCTATGCCTTCCAGGCTGGCCTCAAACTCACAATGATCCTCCTGCCTCAGCCTCTTGAGTGCTGGGATCACAGGGTGCACCACCATGCCTAACATCCCATGCGCATCTTTGATTTGATTGTCCAGTTATTTCCCTAGCATGGATTCCTAGAAGGGAAATCTCTTCCTTCACAAACATGTGGACATTTGTGACACTCCTGATACATCCAGCACCTCCTTTCTCTGAAATGCTCTACACATTCTAACTTCACTACCAGGGCACTGGAATAGGGCTTCCTGGTCACTTGTGAAGAGCAAATATGGCCATCTGAAGAAGGTGGATGTTTGAGGGGGAAATTGTAGTTATATTAATGGATATACTTTGATTTTTTGGAAGCCAAAACATTTTCAGATATTTATTTACCATATGCATTTCTTTTGTAAATTGCCTGCTTTTATTACCCAATTTTTATGTAGTGATTATCTGTTTATTTAGAAGAAGGCCGGGTGTATGAAACACCTCTGTCGGCGCCTCTGCTCCAGTTTGGGTCTGGAGTTGCTGGCAAGGTTTATAAGAACAGTGGACAGAAGGCTTCGTCCCCCAGGCTTAGGACTTTGGGGCTGGGAGCTCCTGGGTTATGGCTTGGGTGATTGGGCACTGGCGGTGACCTCAGAGGATGCAAGAAGGGCAGGGGAGATGTGCTGTGCAGGTGTGGGGTGGACACAGGTGGAGCTGTGGACAACGAACAGAGTGGGGCGCAATGCTAAGCCTGCTCTCTGCCCAGAATGTGACCCCAACCTGGTGAGAACTTAAATGATAAAAGGGCAACAGTGAAAGACACAAACACAGATGCCCTCTGTGTCTTCCCCACCCCTGTAACAGCCGATCCCATCATCCTTGCCCCTTTCTGCAGCAGCTCTGGGGTCCTCTTACCTGAAGGTCCTTACCAAGTGTGATAAAAACTATGGTTCCACTCACCAGAAAGGCAACGCAGAAAAATATGACACCGTGTCCTCCTCCACCTCAGTCATGGACCTGGCACTGTGTGACCTCTGGCTCTTTTCAAAAGTCACAATAGCTGTGAAAGGGAGACGTGTTGAATCCATTCAGGGCATCGAGGCAGCCAGGACAGTGCAGCAAATGACCCTGAGGAAAGAGGCCTCCAGAGCTGCTACAGAAAGGGGCAAGGACAATGGGATGTGTGTGTGCAAAGCCAGGGGAGGAATTTGAGGGCCTTTATTGCAATGAGTCTTTTGCTATAATTCATCATTATTTTTTATTTTTATTTATTTATCTATTTTTTACTTTTTTAAGCTTCTAATACTAGGAGAAAATATCATACCATGTGTTATAAGTAGATTGTAACTCAAAGATACAGTATAAATCATAAAACAAAAATTAAAATTAAACAATATTCAGAAAATTAAATATTAATTAAAGTTAGATTAAATATTTCAAAATGATATTCCAAAATTAAAATTAAATTATGAGTCCAGCTAAGAGGTCAGAATGTTGTGCAGCATATGTACAAATCTGTGATCAATTCAAAATACTCACATAGTATTTGAATAGGTTAATATATATAAAGATATCAACTAAGAAAAAGTTTTCATGATAACAAAGAATTACTAAGAATAAAACAACATAAAGACTGGAAAGGCAAATATATGACCAGCACTTCTAACAGTTTGGGGATAGGGTATCGCACAAAGTTCTAGTATGTTGTGTGCATGGACAGTGTCCATGATGCTTACTGGTGGCCAGGTGTCACTTCTGGGACTGAGCCACTGCTAATTCCTTGATAGCCACTCTGTAGACCCAGACGGAACCAAGACCCATAGGGTTCAGGAGAAGTCCATTTGTAGAATATGCTCAAGGAAATATTTTGCTGCTCTATACAAAAGAATAGTTGAAAGACTGCTGTTGTATACCTCTTTTTCTCCTGTGTTTAATATTTTGCCCTATTTGGTGGGTTCTTTCCATTCTCATTCCTGGAGTTGTGCTCATTTTGATCCCTCTCTAGAATATGTTTCAGTAGTCTGTGTAGCACTAGTTTTGTCATCATGAAATTCTTTAGTTGTTCTTTGTCATGGAACTATTTTGCTTCTCCATTGTACTTAAAAGAGAGCTTTCCAGGGTATATCAGTCTGGTTTGCAATTTGTTTTTCTGCAAGATTTGAAGTACTTTGCTCCATGCTCTTCTTGACTTGATGGTTTATAAAGAGAAATCTGCCATTGTTCTGATGGGTTTTTCTTTAAATGTGGTCTGTTTCTTTTCTGTAGCAGCTGTTCCTGTGCTAGATCTCTGGAATCTTGATTATTATATGGCTGGGTGTGGTTTTAATTGGGTCGATGTTATTTGGAGTTTTATATGCTTCAGTTATCTGTATGTCAGATTGTTTCCCCAATTTGGGAAGATTTCTGCTCCTCTTTCCATATTCTTTTTATATCATTTGTATTGACTCCTTCCTTATTGATGCCTATTAGTCTTACATTATTCATCTTTGCATCATCTTGCAGATGTTGAATTATTTTTTCCTGCATCCTACTTGTTTTTAAGAGACCTTTTCTCACCTTTTCACTAGCTGCAATGGTGTCTTCAAGGTCTGAAAGTCTATTTTTACTTTCATTGAAACAGTTTTGCCAGCTTGTAATTGAGGTTTTAATTTCCAGTTATAGCACTTTGAATCTGCTTCATGCATTCTATTTCTTTCTT
>PVKN010030635.1:0-12665 GCA_004027915.1 Capromys pilorides
GCCAGCGGGAGGCAGACGGGCTGGATATATTTGCCAAAGACCAGGGGCCTGGTCAGCTCCAGCACCGCCATGTCGAAGTCCAGGGTCCCCGAGTTGTAGTGCGGATGAAGTGTCACCCGCCGCAGTCCCCGCTTCACAGGGCTCCCACCGAGGCCCAGGAGAGACGCGGTGCCCAGGTGGGCCTGCACCTGCTCCGCCCGTGTGCTGTGGAGAGAGGCCCTCAGCCTGCGGGCTGCCGCCACCCACACCCCTGCTCTGGGAGGCCAGGGCAGGGATAAAATGCCAGGGATTCCTGCCCTCCTTGTAACAGACCTGAGCTCCTTCTCTTCTGATTCACTTTCTGCAGCACTGGGCATTGAACTCAGGGCCTTCACACTTGGCTCCATCCCAGCCCTTTTTTATTTTGAAGTGGGGCCTCCCTAAGTCACTGAGCCCAGGCTGGACTAGAATTGAAGATCCTCTCACCTCAGCCTCCCAGATGCAGCTTTATAAATGTCACAGATCAACCATGCCTGAGTGGGGGTCCACCTCAGTGAGGAAGGACCTCGCCCCCACCCCCTGGTTAGGCCCTGTGTGTCCTCCAAAGCTGGGACCGTCCCAACCTGCTTACAGTCACTCGAGACACCCAGGTCAGAGGGCAGGAAGTGGCCCGAGGCAGTGCAGCAGAGGGACAGGCCCCAACCGCAGGCACTGCCCAAACGCATGAGGATCCGATGGGTTGGGGTGCATATGAGGAGGCCCTGAAGCCCCCCACTGTGGCCTTACTGGTTGAAACAGTGGGCAGCAGACAGCAGCCAGCGGTCGCCCACCACGGTGGCCCCGCAGAAGTGCCTGGTCCCTTCCTTCAGGCTGGCCTGCCAGGGCACCTCCCCAGACATGGCCCCGGCCCCGCCCACGATGCGGATCGGCTTCTCCATGGCCGGCCTGGCCCCACAATCTGCAGGAGACAAGGCGGTGGAGGGAATCTCTGCTTTCTCGGAAACGAGCACGCTGGGCCCCCAGAGACGGTAGGGACCCAGAGCACAGCTCGCTGGTTGAAGTCTCCCCATTCAGCAGAGGAGGCAGCAACCCAGAGGTTTCACAGGTCACACATCAGGAAGTGACACAGCTGGGAACATGTATGTTAGAAAGATAAAACTAAATTTATAAGGGTCCTGCCCGGTGTGACAGCACATGCCCCACAGTCCCAGCAATCCAGAGGCTAAGGCAGGAGGACTGCTTTGAGTGTGAGACTAGCCTGGGCTACACAGAATTTAAGACCCTGTTTCAAACAAGTGGGGGGGGGCAGAGAGAGGTGTGGGGGAAGGTCCTATCTTTCAAGTGAATCCTCGTCCAAAGCTTCCCACCAGGTGTTAAACAGAGGCAGAGTCTCAGATCCGCCTCACTCCAAGCCCCCAGGCAAGAGCAGGGTGTTTTGTTCTTCTGGGAGGACCACAGACTGCAGTGCTGCCTCTGACTTTAGAGAAAAGGTTTCTTGGAAAGGGCTGGGGGGCTTCTCAGATGTCAACCAGGGTCACTGTGGGCCCACACCTCTGCCCCGTTCATGGGAAAGGAAATGCATCCAGTCCTGTGCGTCTAGACGTGCCCCACCCCACCCCCAGCCTCACGCTGTCACAGGTGGGGCTCTCCAGTGGGGGGATCTAAGGTGTGCGATGACGCCGGGATTAAGGGCATGTGATTACTAAGTATGTCCATGGATTGGGCTGTCTTAGTCCTGGGCATGGGACCTAAACAGAACATAAAGGGACAGGAAGAAGCTGCCGTTGCTGCTCGTCAGTCGCCCCCTGCTCGCCCCGGCTGCCTGCTGCCCACCATGCACTGCTTCTCATCGCGATGCCCTCTGCCAGGCCACCCTGCCTTGGAGTCAACCGAGTCTGAACTGGAACCTCTACACACTGTAAGCTAAATAAACCTTTCCTAAATTGGCTCTTTCCTCTCAGCAACGAGAAAAGTTACTAAACCCATATCTACAACTCACAGCAAACAAGAGCCCTGGGACATAGCCCCAGTGTCCACAGATGGACACACAGCAAGGTTCACCCAGACTCTGGAGTACTGCACAGCCAAGAAAAAGAGCAAAGCTGTGAAATTTAACACAGTGTGGACAGATCCTAAGGACACCATGCTCAGTAAGAGACACAACACAAAAGACATACGGAGCGGGGCTGCTTGGACACAAAACCCCCAGGACAGGTAAACCCAGAGACAGGAAGAAGACTTGTGGGTGCCAGGGTTTGAGGAGGTGATGCGTGACTGCTTATAGGAATATGGCTTCTTTTGAACTGATGGAATGTTAGGGAACTGGCAGTGATGGCCACACAATTTTTATCTGTACTGAAAGCCACTGAAGTGTAAACTTTGCCCTGGGCTCTCTAACAGGGATCAATGATCCATCACCCAGCTCCCTCCCACTGGGCTAACCCTGACAGACATCATTGATCAAGGCAGACATCAGTGATCAATCACCCATCTCTCACCTGGGCTCCTCACAGACATCAATAATCAATCACCAACCTCTCCACTGGGTGCCTGGGGAGCCAGTAGTAACCCACACAGCCCTGTACAGGTGTGACACCTTCTGCACCTGTCCACCTGGGAAGTACCTTGTGTCTTAGCTGTGGTGACAACATCAAAGGCCGCAGCGCTGGGGGAGGGTGTGGCTTTGGCAGGGGTACTGGGGCTGGTGAGCTTGGCAGTGCTGGCAGTGGCAGGGCCTAGGGTGGGGGCCAGGGGTGAGCTGCCCATGCCAGTGACCTCCAGGATCCAGTCGCGCAGCCTGGTGACCCGGACGTAGACCCCGGGGCGTCGGGCTTCTGCACAGCCAATGCCCCAGCTCACGATGCCTGCTAGGAAGAACCTGCCCGAGGGCTCCTCGCAGACCAGGGGGCCTCCCGAGTCGCCCTGGGAAACAGAAGCAGAGATCCGGGTCCCCGTAATCCACATCTCAAGACCACACCTTCCTCCTCCTCTGGGGGAAATGAAGCCACGACCATCTGGACTATGGGATCACTAACGTATCTTTTAACTCTACCATTGGCAGCCTGAAATGACCCCAATAAACAATACTCCTCCCCACTATAACCCAGGAGACCTTGGACTTGCTGAGGCCGGCTGGCTGGCTGCCACGTGGAGCCTCCAGCCATGCGCGGTCCGCTGCAGCCTTTCTGTCACACCTCAGCCTTCCTGCCTGATCCCCTTCCCCACTCCTAGCTCACCAGGACTTAAGTTCTGTGTGTGTGTGTGTGTGTGCGCGCGCGTGCACACACACGCGCGGTACTGAGACTTGAACTCAGGGAGCAGCAACCTACATCCCAGCGCCCTCCCCCCGCCCACCTTTTAAATAATGAAGCTTCCCAGGCTGTGATTGAATTTGTGATTCTCCTGCCTCAGCCTCCTGAGGAGCTGGGATGACAGGTGGCACCCAATGCTGAGCCTAATTCTCTTTCTCTCTCTCTGATCTCTCTTTGAGACAAGATCTCTCTGTGTAGTTCAGGCTGGCCTTGAACTCACTGAGATCCTCCTGCCTCAGGCTCCGGAGTGCACTGTGGGACGAGACATATGCACCACTGCTCCTGGCTCTGACGCTCATATTGCTAAACAAACTCTCACTGCTGTCCAGGTTCCCTCTCAACATGGAACCTGAGTGCAGGCAGCAGAATCTTCCTTCAATCCCCAAGGCAGGAGGATGGAAGTTCAAGCCCAGTCTGGGCAACTTAGTGGTTCATTGAGGCCTTGTGTCAAAACGAAAAGTTAAAAGGAGCCGGGCCATGGTGGCGCATGCCTGTAATCCCAGCACTTGGGAGGCTGAGGCAGGAGGATTGGTGCAAGCTCGAGACCAGCCTGGGCTCAAAGCCAGCCTGAATTGCATAGCGAGACCCTGTCTCAAAAAGACCAAAAAAAAGTTAAAAGGGCTGGAGATGCAGTTCAATGTCACAGTCCTGGACTCCATCCCCAGGAAAGAGAGAGAGAGAGAGAAAGAGAGAAGAGTTTTCTCCCCTGTGGAGAGGATGCACAGCGGGGCCACGGCAGGCTCGGGCGCTCACCTGGCAGGAGTCCACCTTCCCGTCCAGGTAGCCAGCGCACAGCATCCTGTCTGTGAGCGAGTGGCCATACAGGCCGGCACACAGGGCCTGGTCCAGAAGCTCCACAGTGGCTTTCTGCAGCACCTCTGGCTTGACGACTGCCAGATGGGAAGGGAAAGGCAGGATGAGACAGCAGCATATCGGCGCCTCTCGGGACGGACGCTGCCGCCCCTTCCCCAGCTGTTAGTTAGCAGGGCTGCTAGCAGCACCCAGCTCAGAAACCAGTAAAATGTAAACCTGCCACACATGCCCCTGGCAATCTGGGCAACTCGGGGGCGGGAGACCTCACCTCCCCGCCCCCTCCCCGCTCCACCCTCCTGCCCATCGGCTCCTTGCTCCCAGGTGCTCAGGCCCCAACTCCCTCTTCATCCCTCCCCTCATGGAGACACTGGTGCTGCCATGGCCATGGCTGCCATAGCGCAAATCTAGTGTGTTCTGGATGAGGGCAGCCTGCATGATGAGCGTGTCCTCTTGCACTGTCCACACGCGCCACACTCTGCGCACCGGACTCTTCCTGCCTCTGGCACTCACTCTTGCCCCAGGATGCTATCCCGAGCCTGAGCCCTGACCCCCCTGGCTGCCCGCATCTGCCAGCCCCCATGGAAGGCTCGCCCTCCCTCTCCTTAACGCTGCTGCCCACAAGCCACTCACCCTGAGACTCCGTTGGTTTCCTTCCTACACTGAGCCCACTTTCATCAGCCACTCAATACTGAAGCCTATTCTGCACATTAGTTTGGTTGCTTCTTTGGTAGGTCTAACATAGAACTCAGGGCCTTTGCACTGAACCACAACCCCTCCCATTTTTTTTAACCCCAAACTTTTTAATTGTGTCTTTTGAGACAGGGTCTCCCTCAGTTGCTACATTGCCCTGTGGGGATCTGAACATGTGATCCTCCTGCTTCAGCCTCCTAGAGTGCTGAGATGACAGGTATATGCCACCACACCCAGTTAAACTTTAGCTCATTATAACTTGATCATCTCAGGGACTTTGGTACACAAATGGAAATGCAACCCACACACCATATAATAAAACAAGAATGTAAAACAAACAAACAAAATATAGCTAGGTGGGGGTACACATCTGTAATCCCAGCACTTGGGAGGCTCAGGCAGGAGGATCTCTGTGAGTTCAAGGCCACTCTGGGCTACAAGTGAGTTCAAGGCCAGCCTGAACTGCATAGTGAGACCCTGCCTCAAAAAAATAAAAATAAAGCAAGAATGTACACAGTAGCCTGTGCCACCTCTGCTGGGGACAGCTGCCTCAGGCAACAGATTCAATTCAATACCTTTCCATGAGTTTCTGTGACTAGTCACCAAAACCCCACAAGTATCAATTTTGGGTAACACATAAATGATAGCAAAGCTAGGTGTGGCGGTGCATGGCTACAATCCCAGTACTCTGGGAGGCTGAGGCAGGAGGATCACAAGTTCAAACCCAGACTGGGCAGCTTAGTGACTTAGGTAGACCCTGTTTCGAAATAAAAAATAAAGACAGGTTGGCGATGGAGCTCAGGGCGAAGCACCCCAGAAAGAATAAAAGCTGAACGAGGCAGTTCGCCAGCGTCACCATGGCTCCTCCCGCCCGCCAGCCCCGGGGCGGACCGCAGCTCACGGACATCTTCCTTGAGATAGCCCCAGCCCGAGATGAGGCACTTGCTGCCCGGCGGGAAGACGTGCGAGGCGGCCGGGAGGCAGGCGGGCTGGATGTGGCGGCCGAAGGGCAGGGGCCGCGCCAGCTCCAGCACGGCCGCGTCGAAGTCCGCGGTGTCCGCGTTGTACAGCGGGTGCCTGGCGATGCGCGCCACGCGCATGCGCACCGCGCCGGCCTCGGCGCCGCTCAGCGCCGTGGAGCCCGCGTGCGCCTCCCACTCGGCGGGGTCCTGGAACCTGCGGGGCGCAGCGGCTCAGGGGCGGCGGGGGCCACGGCCAGGGCCGACCGCACCCACCGGAGCTGAGATGTTTTGTTGTTTTTTTTTTTGCAGGGCCGGGGTTCAAACGCGCGACCTTGCACTTGCCAGGCAGGCACTTGTGCCACGGAGCTACCTCTCCAGCCCCTCCTTTAAGTGTTTTAAGAGGGCGGGGGATGCAGGTCGGTGTGCAGGTCCTGAGTGCGATCTCCAGCACCGCGAAGGAGAAGAGAGAGATTCCCAGGACACGGCGGGGGGGTGTGGGGGGGGTAGGGGTGGAGGGGAGGCGGCGGAGGGGACAAAGGTGGAGAGGCCTGGGCGGAGACGCGGGGCACCACTCACTCGTTGAAGCAGTGGGCGGCAGACACCAGCCACCTGGCGCCCACCACGGTGGCCCCGCAGAAGTGCTCGCCGTTCTCGCGCAGGCTGACCTGCCAGGGGAACTCTCCCGGGGCCGCCTCCGCGCCGCCCACAATCCGGCCTGCCGCCCGCCAGGCCGGCCGCAGCCCGCAGTCTGCGAGACAGGGGGGCGCATACTGGGACCCAGCAGCGCCCAGCTCCGGCCTCAGTTCACCCGCATAGGCCTGGCCTCCTGGGACCCTGGGAGGCTGAGGCAAGAGGATCATTGCGAGTTCGAGAATAGCCTGGGCTACAAAGTGAGCTCAAGGCCAGCCTGCACTGTCTAGCAAGACCTTGTCTTAAGAAGACGGAAATAATAAGAGTTGAGATAGCTCAGCTAGCTAGCTGCCTGGCAAATGCAAAGTCCTGCGTTCAGTCCCCGGGACCAAAAAAATAAGCCAATAACCACAAGCATAAGAGTACTCTGTGCTCACTGGCCCGAGGGTGCCCTTAGGGAACTCCCAGTTAGTGTCCATAGTTTGCGGACCCCCTTATATCCATCGCCCTATCTGTCCAAGCACCACACTGAGTAACTACTTACTGTAAATTTTAAAAATGTATTTAGTACAGGGTCTCACTACACAGATCAGACTCGCAGTGATCCTCCTGTTTTTCAGCCTCCCAAATGTTGGGATTATAGGTGCGTGTCAATATGCCCAGTTTCAATCGTAGTCTCAGTGAGTCCCTGGGGGCGGGGCAGCACGGCAAGCGGGTTATTGAATTCTCAGCCCCTATGTCTCCCTGAGCAGGCACTTCAATCCACTGAGCTATCTGGCTGGCCCTGTTACTGTAAATTTTGAAAGTTTCGAATTTCTGGTTTGGGTTTGGGTTTTTTGCTTGTTTATTTTTTCGTTTTTGATGCAGGCTTTCACAATGTAGCCCAGGCTGCTCTTGAACTTGCAGTGATCCTCCTGCCTCAGCCTCTCCAGTGCTGGAATTACGGGCGTGCGCCACCATGCCCAGCTCTGGCTGGCACCAACTTCTGCAGCCTGATTTCCATTCTCATCCCATCCAGGACGCTGTGCACCACATGCCTGGGCAAATCTGTCCCCTTCACACTGCCCGCTCCTGTCCCCCATGCAGCTCCAAGAAACCCCAAGCCTGAGCCCTGACAGGCACCCACTGACCACAGAGCTCCTCGTCGGAGCCGTCGGAGCAGTCGACCCGGTCGTCACACTCGGGGTTCACTTTGGTCACACACTGACTGCTGCGGCAGGAAAAGGAGTTCTCAGGACAGTGCCCTGGTGACAGAGAAGAAGACAGGTCACTACCTCATCTCCTGGGGTCACAGGGCAGGGATGAATGCGGAGCACTGGCTTCCACCCCTGGTGCTGCGAATAATAATAAATCGCAGGCCAACAACACTGTCTCGATGTTGCCCTGGCTGTGGACAAGACCCAGTGTCCCTTCAGTTCTCTGGAGAACAGTTTTCTGTGACGCCTGGGCAGGCTACTGGCCATGGGGGACCTGGCCATGCCCGATGCTTCTGCCTCAGAGAGAAACCTACCTGATTTTAGGTCCCTGTCGGCTCTTGGTCCCTTCCGGCTTCCTAAGTAGAACAGAGGAGACAGGGCTCACCACGGGGGCCTTGGTGGCCTTTCAGCTAGGACAGCAGCAGAGGACGGTGGAGAGGTGCCCTGCCCACCTAGGGTCCACCCAAACTCTAGTTGAAGTCAGACAGAATCAAAGCCAGGCATGAGGGTGCACGCCTGTCATCCCAGCTCCTCTGGAAGCTGAGGCAGGATTTCAAGTTGAGGCGTGGCTTAAATCACATAACAAGACCCTATCTCAAACCATCCACCTCAAAAAAAAATTTTTTTTCAGATAAAATGGGCCACACCTCAGGCCTGACAACCACATGGGGCTTACAACTTGGTTAAAGTGATAAATCTTTAATCTGACAACTGTCTGGTCTCCAATTATAGCAATTTTATTTATTTATATATTTTTGTTCTTTTGAGTCAAGAGTCTCTCTATAGAGTTCAAGCTGACATTCAACTCACTAGATAGCCCACTTGATAGCTGGCCTCAAACTCTTAGTGATTTTCCTGCCTCAGCCTCCTGAGTGCTGAAAGTACAAGTGTTCATCACCATACCCAGTGCATTATTTAGTTGTAGAGCATAGCATTTATTCATTTCTATGGCAGTGGTAATTTGATGGCTGTAGACCAAATACAGTTCATTGGTTGTTATTGCCAATAAAGTTTTATTGGTACACAGTCTTATTGTTGTTGCTAATAAAATTTTACTGACACATGGCCACACCCATTCTTTCCTGCATAAAGGCCTCATCTTCAAGGTATGTGTTCCAAGACCACCAGTGAGTGCCTAAAACCAAGGACACAGCCAAATCCTACACGTACCGTAGCTTCCCTCTACACACACACACACACACACACACAAACACACACCCCTATGCTGAGATGTAATTCATAAATTAGGCATGGGACTAGCAAGGGTGAGATAGCTCAGCAGTCTAAAGCGTCTGCTTAGTCGAGCTTAGGCAAGTGCAGGGACCACAGTTCAATCCCCAGCACCACATGCCACGCCAGCCTGCCCCCAAGGGTGGGCTCAGCAGGCTACATAAATAAATAAATAAATAAACAAACTAATTAATTAATTAAGGCATGGTGAGGGATTGACAAGAATGAATAATAACTGGGCATGGTGGTGCACGCCTATAATCCCAGCACTCAAGGGGCTGAGGCTGGAGGATCACTGTGAGTTCGAGACCAGCCTGGCTACAAAGTAAGTTCAAGGCCAGCCTGCACTGCATAGCAAGACCCTGTCTCAAAAAGACCAAAAAAAACCCTAATAATAAAATAGCACAGGACTGGGGCTGCCACTGGCTCAGTGGCCTGCACCTTCTTGGCATATAAGGCCCTGAGTTCCACCTTAGCAAAAAAATGTAGAACAATTATAACAAATACTGCAAAAAGCAGGGGGCGGTCTAAAGCACCTGCTTAGGCAAGCTTAGGCAACCTCAGGGACTGCAGTTCAATCCCTGGCACCACATGCTGTGCCAACCCCCCCCCCCAGGGCAGGCTGAGCTGGCCATAAAAAAAAAAAAAGTTTTCCAGTATCACTACTTGTGCTCGGGCTATTACTAAATAAAGTAAGAGGTATTTGAACTTTTTTTTTTTCAGTACTAGGCATTGAACCCAGGACCTTCACAATAAGCTCCATCCCCAGCTCTTTTTGACAGGGTCTCACTAAACTGCTAAGTCATCCAGGCTGAGCTCTAACTTTCAATTCCCCTGTCTCAGCCTCCTGAAATTCTCCTGGAATTGCATGTGCGGCCATAGTGTCTGATAAAACCTGATGTTTAACACAGTTTGAGATGGCTCCCATTTTCAGGGTGTCTCTCCCACCTTCTCACCTATGAGCTCAGCCGACACAATGGTGCCATAGGCAGCCAGTGGGATGCCTCTTTCTTGAAGCTTCTCCCGGATACCCTGCTGCAATAATTCCTCCTCCAGGTCCAGACTCAGTGACTGGAGAGCTCGAAGCAAAAAGTGTAGCCGGAAACGCACTAGGACACTGGAATTCCCTTCCCTACAAATAAGAAAAGACCACTTTGGAAATGGAGGAGTTTCACTCTGCTGGAATCTTCCAGAAGCTTCTGGAATCTTCCAGTACCTTCTAGAATCTTATGCAATCTTCTGGCATATCTGATGTCTACCAAGTTTCCTTCACCAGTAGAGCCCCAACTCACCTGTAACTGATGACTGTGCAGCCCACGCAGCTTGATTCTAACTCTGTCTCCTGGAAACTACTTAGAAACTACAACAGAGACAACACTAGTAAATGCTGAGCCCCATAGCATGGGGCAGAAGCCCATCTGTCACTTGAGGGACCTGGTCCCAGAGTAGGTTCTATGGAAAGCTTAGTAAATGCAGTGAGTTCACAGAGCTGTGAACAGGACAGGAGAGGGGAGCACTTTGAAGTTATTCATATAAAAATATTGCTTAATCGAGCATGGTGGCACACACACTTGCATACCCAGCACTCGGGGGAATGAGGCAGGAGGATCCTTGCAGTAGGAGACCAGCCTGGGCTACAAAGTGAGCTCAAGGCCAGCCTGAACTGCATCATGAGATGCTGTCTCAAGAAGACCAAAAAAACAAGTGTGCTCCAGGCAAGCATGGTAATCCAAGCCTGTTATTTTAGCACCCTGGGAGGCCAAGGTAGGAGGATCATAAGTTTGAAGCCAGGCTGGAGCACTTATTGACTTAATGCCCATTTTAAAATGAAAAATAAAATGCCTTTCCACCAAGGGATGAACACAGTGTGGTCCATCCAGGCAACCGACAATTGCTGAACTGTGAACAGGAATGAAACCCGCTTGTGCGTGTAAAGCGGACTCTCACGGAGGTGCGCACCAGGTCCACAGCAGCTCAAGGGTGGGGACAGCCTCGGGAGTCCACGGATGGATGAACGGAC
This sequence comes from Capromys pilorides, assembly GCA_004027915.1. Taxonomy (NCBI): domain Eukaryota; kingdom Metazoa; phylum Chordata; class Mammalia; order Rodentia; family Capromyidae; genus Capromys; species Capromys pilorides. The sequence goes on from PVKN010030635.1 coordinate 10,832, forward strand.
ACACAGCAAGGGCCTTCCCACCCTTGAATGTTACTCACACAGGAAAGGAGCACGACTGTGACACTCGGCACGGTGTGATTGGACCCTGAGGACGCCAAGGTCCATGAGAGGCGCCAGACACGTAAGGATACACAGTGTGGGCTCCACGGACAAACAATGCCCAGCACAGGCAAAATACAAGTGACACATGACAGTGCCTGTCCGTTTTGTCTCCTAAAACTCGTTAGTTTTGCTTCTTTGCCTCACTTGTGATCCTCCTGTCTCAGCCTCCCAGAGCGCTGGAGGACAGGCTTGCACCCAGCTCACATTTACCAAACGGAGACGCCACCAGCCTGTTCACCTGTTCTCCACTGAGGCTACTGCAGCTTGCACCCCCATGTGCCCATAGGTCAGCTCTGAAGCCTTCACTAGTGTGAAATCTAGAGGCTGTCGAAGTGGCCCCAAATCCTTCCAGACTCTGTACCCCTTGGAACTCCTGGCCCTATAGGCTCCCGTCTGACTACTTCCCTAAATCCAGACCACGCCCCCAGGTATGACAGCGCAGTAGCGTCAGACCATCAGGCCACGCCCCGACACTGGCCACGCCCCCATGCCCGGCCACGCCCCCGCCTCCACCGTGTTCTGCGCACCAGCATCTCCAGCGCCGCGGTGAGAGCACGGTGGTAGTCCGAGTTGTCGCGCTGCAGCGCGCTGGCAAAGTGGATCCCCCGGAGTTCGGCGCTGTGCTCCACCTGGACGCCCTGAGTGGACAGCAGGGCTGCGGGCGACACCACCCCGTGAGAGCCCTTTCTCAGCCACGAGGCCCAGTCCCGCACCTGCCACGGACCCACGTGCAAACGTAGGCCAGACAAGGGACAGAACCCAGGCCCTTTGCACTGAGCTTCGCACTCAGCCTTTTTTTTTAGTTGAGACAGTGTCTCTGTGTAACCCAGGCTGGCCTTGAACTCACAGCGTTCTTCCTGCCTCAGCCTCCCAAGTACTAGCATTGCAAGCACATGCCATCACGCCAGGCTCTGATATATATGGTATCGAAATGTATTTTAGGCTGACTTTGAGTTCACTATATAGCCCTGAATCGAACCACACGTGTCATTCTGGTCCTGCCTCCCGGGCACACTGAGCAGGCCACAGAGTCCCAGTGCCATGTGCACGCCTGTGAGCCCAGTGCTGGGGAGGCGGAGACAGGAGGATCACTACAAGTCCAAGCTGCATAGTGAGACCTTGTACCAAATACATTAAACAAACAAACAAAATCAGGTAAATTTCAAGTGCTTTCTAATGTCTTCCTGTGGTTTCAGACAAGATCCTATTTACCCATTGTTTTCTAGACTGTAGCTGTGTTTCTGGAATGCAGGTGTGAACAGCTCCTCCCCCATGTGCAAATGTGCATTCCTATGCCCGCATTTGTGATCCACACACTCACAAGGGAGCCTCACTCAAGCCTGTCTGGCTGTGGGATGATCTCGAAATGCCTCAGACAAAAAAAAATTTAAATTATGACCACTAAGATCCAGGCACTGGGGTACTGGGGTGTACACCTGTTCTGTGTGTGTGTGTGTGTGTGTGTGTGTGTGTGTGTGTGTGTGAGAGAGAGAGAGAGAGAGAGAGAGAGAGAGAGAGAGAGAACCTGAGTGGCGCATACCTGTAATCCAGCACTCAGGAAGCTGAGGCAGGAGGATCAGTGTGAGTTTGAGGCCAGCCTGAGCTGTACAGTGAAACTGTCTCAAAACGATCAAAAATAGCCTGCATACAATATAAGGAAAGGAAGGAGGCTTGCTCTTCCCTTTCCTTTTGCTCTTGCTACTTTTGCTGTTTTCTGCCACCATCATCTGCC
>PVKN010030636.1:0-12695 GCA_004027915.1 Capromys pilorides
GCTGGGCTTATAGGCATGTGCCTCCATACCCAGTTTCCAGGCTAACATAGCATGCACTACCAGGGATCAAATCCAGGTCCTTGCATTTGCCAGGCAGGTGCTTAGACTGCCGCACTGTCTCCCCAGCCCCAGTTGGACTTTCCCGCGAGTATTAGCCTCCACAGTGCTATAGGAGCTGGTGGAGCCTTGGAGATTGCTGTCTGGCATAGTGGCCTGCCATTGCAGTGGTTCCACAGGGACAGCCACTGGAAGGAAAGCTTGGGTGGGAAGTGGGAAGGCTAGAGACAGGCAGGGATGAATCTGCACAGAACTTGTCCAGCTACATGGGCTCCCGTGTGTTCTTTCTGGCTCCTGGAAAAACAGACCATAGACCCAGAAGCTTGCAAATAACAGCTGTGGAGGTTGGGAAGTCTGAGGTGGAGACCCTGGGAGGGCCAGAGTCTGGAGGGGTGGATGGCGAAGTGGCTGCCTGCTTCTGCACAAGGAGGAGGGCACAGTTCTCTTTTGGTTTCTCCTCTAAGGGCAGTGATCCCGCCCAGGAGGGCAGAGTCCTCGTGACTCACTATCTTCTACGTCTTATTCCCATTACTTATTTATATATCTGCAGTACTAGGGATTGAATGCCAGGGCTTTCGCACTGAGCTGCATCTCCAGCCCTTTAAACATTTTTTTCCTTTGAGTCAGGATCTTATTAAATCACTGAAATGGCCTAGGCTGGGCTCACACTTCTTGCCCCCACCTTCCAGGTGCACATCTCCACACTAAACTCTCGGTGCTGTTACTTAGTGGTACACGTTGGCAGTTCATTCAACACTGAATTTGGTGGGGAGGAACCAATATTTGGATCATGGTGGTCAGCCCTTCCATGGTGCAAATGGCTGATAGAAGCAGCGTCCTTCCCCAGGGAGCCGGGCACCTGCACGGTCCCTTCCAGGAGCAAGCCACAGAGGTGTCCAGAGCACCGAGCCTCCCTCCCTCAGCCTCCCCAGGTCCTGTTCCTGCTCTGCTGTGGACAAGTTCTGCCTGGAGTCAGCCAGGGCTGGGCATTCTGGGAACCTGACACACCTTAGTCAGGCGGGCACACAAAGCCAGCTCGGACTGCAGAAGGACTCTGGGAACATGAGTGGCAGAGAGATGACTGAGGGTGCAGAAAGGACCTTTCCTCTCTCCCGAGGGGGGATCTGTGTCAGGACTGAGGCAGCAATGAGGGCCTTTCTGTTGGTGGGTGCTTCCACATTTGGGGAAGCTGGGAACTCTGAAGTCACTGGTGCCCCAAGGACTGGGCTCCGCAGAGGCTGCCCAGAATTTTGCCCTCAGGAGGCATCTCCCACAAGTCATCTTGTCCTCTCCGCAGGAGGTCAGGGGTGCCATAAGGACACTCAGTTAGCATGGGGAGAGGGCCTGAAGGTGCAGCAGAGCCTTAAACTCTATCATAATTGCACACAGATGCTGGAGCGCAGACTGGCAGGCGCTCTGCTGACTAACGGTAGAATGCGCAGGGCTTGGTGGTGACCTTTTCTCCACATTACATTTCTAAATATTTTGATTGTCAAACTGTAAACAAGCCCATTTCAAAACACAACTCAGGCCCTCTATTGGCGTTTATAAAATTGTTCTCCTTCCTCGGATCCTTTCTGGGCCCATCTTGGTCTAGGTCCAGTTAGGAGGGTGTGGCTGAGGTTTACTTAGTCCTCTGGTTTTGCCTGGAGAGCAAGAAGGCCCGATGGACCTCACCCACCTGTTCACCATCACACTGGCTCTGGGCAGGTGGACAGGGTATTCAGGCTGTCAATCAGTGTTGTTTGTTACCATGACAGATGTATTAGTCAGACATTTGTATTCTTTTTTTTTTTTTTTTTAATAATGAGTGTTCCTTGGTGTTTCCTACTGCTGGCATGATGTTTATTTAAGCTTTTATATCTCTGAACCACATATCCTCTTCGCTTCCACATTCTGATCATGAAACATGTAACAGAGACAACCAATAATAGGCGTGGACTAGACTGGTAGCCTCTCACCCCACCTCCTTGGGTAGGCTCCTGATGGGAAAGCTTTTACTTTTCAGAAATGTTCTCTCCTGGTTAGTGTAAAGGAAAAGAAGATGGTGATAGGTATTTCTAGGAGCTAGAGTCCCCATCAATACATGTAACTAGGAGTTGGGACAAAGAGGACAGGGCTGGAAGGGTAGGCAAGCAGGCATGAAAAGGCATGTGGGGAGTTCCAGTGCCAGGAATAGAAAAGGAATGATGAGACTTGGGGGTGACCCATGACAGAGTTGGGTTGGTCTGAGAGGGGTCATGACAGAGTTGGGTTGGTCAGAATAAGATGCCATGGGTGAGGTGGCTTACAACAGCAGACATGTATTGTCCCACAGCTCTAGAAGTCCAAGATCAAGTGTTGGCAGGGTTGATTGCTCCTAGAGCTTTTGTCCCTGGCCTGCAGATGACTGTCCTCTGGCTGGGACCCATGTGGCCTTTTCTTTTTGCACATGTGTCGCTAGTGTACTGTTATTCAAGGACACTAGTCCTACTGAATTGGAGTCCCACCCTTGTGACTCTGGGGACCACATTTAGTTTTAATTTTCATCTCCTTAAAGGCCTACTCTCCACACACAGTCCCTTAGATGGGGTTAGGACTTCTACGTGTATAAGTGGACACAAACCAGTTCTTTATAAGAATTTTAAAGTTATTTTCATATATTAAATGCGCGCGCACACACACACACACAATCTGGTGTGTTCTGAGAACAAAGAAAGATTTAAACTGCTTTCAAATATATATGATTTTTGTTGACTTGGTATTTTAATACAACTGTGCTCCAAGCCTGGGTTGTAGCAGCCCGGGTTTATGTGTGATGTAGGGACTCTGGTGACTCTCACCCAGTTCTCCAAGAACTACAGTGGGATAAGAGTGTTGGTAAGACAGGGCTGGGGAGATAGTTTGGCTGTCTAAGCACCTGCCTGGCAACCATGCTATGCCACATAGAGAGACCTAATCAATCCATCAATCAATCAATGGATCGATCAGTCAGTCAATCCATAAAAGATTTAAAAATGTTAAGCAAATTGGAAGGAATGTAATTTAGTAATTTAGTTTCTTGCATATGATTTGAAAAGCATCTTAGAAGTTAATTTACTCCTAAATGTGAAATCCACATCAATGGAAAATTTAGTTCGAGTTTTGCTGAAAACATGAACGCTCAATTATGCTTTTATTTTTATAGGTATAAATAAATATTTGTAGCCATTTACAGCTCCATGCAGGTACCACCATGCAGGGTGGTTTTTATTTTTTCTTTTCAGAAAAAGAATTAGAGCCTCAATTCTCCTGCTAGTTTCATTTTTGATAATTACCAAAATGAAACTTGTCATTTAGCAACTGCCATTTGAACATATCAATAGCTATTGGAAAATAAGCAAACCACAATCTGGATGGAGAAAAAAAGCTCCTTCCTTAGTACAGTGACTGGAGCCTCTGAAGCTCTGGAGACACATGAAGACCTTCCCTCCAGGAGGGGTGGGGGCTGCAATGTCCCTGAGCGCTGAGAATGGCTCTTGCTGTGCCGTGCCCTGTGTACAATGCAGGGAATAGGGTGAGATGCCTTGGCTTCCACAGCCTTGGTGGCCCTGTGTCCTCAAAATGAAAGGAAACATGAATCTCTTCATTATTTCTTTGATTGGACCCAGTTTCTAGCCCAACTAGTACATGCAGTAGCAGGGCAAATCTGGCTGCTGATCATGCGGTGGGATGGGAGTGAGGGGCCCATCTAGTTTTACAAAATACTAGAGAAAATCTGGAAATCTGTCTATGTTTTCCTTATACGGGCTCAGTTTTTTTTTTTTTTTTTTTTAATCATTATTTATAATCCATTCATATATGGAAGATGATGTTTCTTTAGGGGTCATATGATTTAAATCTGGGCCTTTAAAGTCATGCATGATTTATTTGCACAAGGAAATCATGTTTTCTTTGTAGCTTTTCAATGGCGGCATAATTACAGTGTTGTGAATACCGGGCTCTATTTAAGGGTCTGTCAGCATTTCCATAATAAACTTTTCTTTTCAAGAGCCTTGAACATTGCCAGCAAGAGAAAGACAGACAGATGGAGAGTCAGACAGAGGGACAGACGGCCAGGCAGGCGGGCAGGCAGGCAGGCAGGCAGAGACACAGAGAAAAAGAAATCTTCTAAAATATAAACTTGGTGGGTCCATCCGGGAGCCTGATGTTGGATCCAGATTTGTATATGGGTTTGCAACCACACTGTTCTTCTTTCCTCGTGTGGTGACGCCAGGACTGTGCCAGGCATCTCTGGACCGTGCCCAGTGGGCTTCAGCTCGAAAGCAGCATCCTAACGGGAAGCGGCGGCGGCGTGCTGGGTGGCTGGCTGGCTCCGTCTCCAGACCCCGTGGAGTGCCAAGTTGCTTCTTAGCTTTAAGAGAAGAACAGAAAAGAGTAAAAGCAAACACCTTGTCCTTGCTTCTATGTCTTCTCCTCCTTCCACCACTCCCTGGTCAATTTAGTCATATGCTAACTTGGATCTTTTTAATTATTTATTTTTTATTTTTTGTATTTTAGGAAAGGGTCTAGAGGGTACTCAGGATCTCACTAGCAGATCAGACTCGTAGTGATCCGCCTGTTTACAGCCTCCCAAGAGCTGGGATTACAGGGGTGTGCCACCACACCCAGTCTCAGTTGCCGTCTCCCCTGCTCCCTGAGTCTGCTTGCAGACGCTTTAAACCTCTGAGCTATTTGGCCGGCCCTCTCAAAATGGAGAATTTTTTTTTCCTCCTCCTTGGGCTGGCTCAGGCTGCCTGAGGGGTGTGTCTGGAACAGCAGGTGAACCTGGGGATCGAACTGCCGTCCCCTGTGCCTGACTAGGTTTACCCTAGCAGACACTTAAACAACTGAGCTAACCCGCAAGCCCTCTACTAACTTGGATCTTGAAGAAGAATTTTTTGTTTTGTTTTGTTTCAGTAGCTGGCTCAGCCCAACCTGGAGGCGGGGCTGGCGAGGCCTGTGTTGCTGAGGAATCTAACTGCGTCCCTGCGTTTTACCTAAGCAGGGGTTTAGACTGCTGAGCTATCTCACCGGGCCAAGAAGAATATTAATAGCAACATGAAGGCACAGTTTCCACGTCTGGTTTGCGCCTGGCACTTTACAAATATTCAATTTTTAGACTTTATAACAATCCCGTGAAGGAGAGCTCATTATCCCTAGCTTTCAGATGGCACAAACCGGGCAAGGAGGCCAGGATTTGCCCTGTGAGAAACGCGAGGGCTGGGTGCAGGGCGACCGCCGCCCAGCCAGGGGAGTTCGCAGATTGGAACGCTTTGGAGCGGGTGGCTGTCCTGCTAAGGCAGCTCATTTAGAGGCAGCAAACCTCAGAGCCTGAGCTTTGCCCGGTTATCTCATCATTCCCCATTTTACCAAAGTGGAGAGTGAGTTTTTATGGAGACTGGAGGGTGGCCGGGGTTATATAACCAGGAAGTGGCAGCGTTCCTGGGCCCTGAACGTGGTTCTGGACCCGAGCACTCTGGGCCTCCCAGGAGCCAGCTCCCTGCAGTCCGAGGAGGAGCGGTGTGGACAGGACAGGAAGTCTTGCGCGGGTCCCTGCTCCCCTGGGGGATTGCGCTGGGCAGGAGGCCGTGTGCTGGCGGTAGGAGCAGGCAAAGACCATGCCCACCCTGGCATGGCGGGGTCCCAGGGGAGCAGACCACCCTCTGGAGCATATCCACAGCCAGCCTGCTCGGGGTGGGTGGGGCCGCTCAACTCTTTCTCCTTCTCAATTCTGGGTCAGCTCTGGGGGCGCTACTGTTGCGGCTGGGGGTAGAAGGGGTCGCACAGCCCAGGCAACGACAAGAACGGTGTCGCGTGATGGCAGAGCGTGGCAGCTCAGTGGGAGCAACTGATTCCCTGCAAAAAGCAAAATGTGCTTGTCCCATGGGAAACGAGTCCAGGAGCCTGTGGATCGCGTCCACCCTGTATTTACTGGGGTTTCTCAAAGGGTTAGCGTGGGGCGTTCTTTTGCCAATTCCGGTCTGAACACTAAATTGAGACAGGATCACAGCCCTTCCGCAAACAGGCAGCAACCAGCGTCTGTCAGTACAAACACGGTTCAGTCATTCAGCCAGTGTTTCTCAAGCATCTATAACTGGGGCCTAAGGTAAAAGGCAAACACATATATGTTCTACCCTCATGAAACTTAAAGCCGGATCGGGGACAGAGATATTATTAAATAGTCACGTGTAGAAATGAAATAATTAGCAGCGCTATTATCCATCAGAGAGCCAGGCTTATAAAAACAGGACACTGTGTTCTCATTCATCTTATTCTCTGGATCTGATTCCATGTGACATCTGGCTTCTTCCTCCAAGTCAAAACGACCAAGAAAGAGGGCTGAGGGTGTGCCTCTGTGGCAGGGTGTTTGCCTAGCACAAGCGAGGCCCTGGGTTCCAGCCTCAGCCCTTGCAGAAGTTTCTGTGTAACCGAATAGTCCGTGAAAGGTGGATGTTTTGAACCCCTTTAGGATATCAAGGGAACCATGCGGCACAACCAAAGACGGGAAAGAGGACTCCTAGAGCTGCTTCTGAAAACTGGCAAGGAGGAGGGGATCAGCATGTTCAAAGTGAGAAGGAATGCTCTGGGATGAATTCATGGCTGTGTGTCTAAGACTGTAGGAATGCTTTCAAATGTAAGCATTCATTCATGATACTTCTGGATCACACCTAGTAAATCAACAGTGGCTTATGTATGTCCCTTCCCCAACAAAATGTCTGAAAGCAGGCACTTGCTGGCATTGTTTCCATGGCATTATCAATTGTTCAGGGCCTTTCTGTCCCTCCTCTCTGCTACGTTCAGTGTATTCACTTTTTACTCTTAGGTTATAGCCTCTTGGTTACAAGATGGTTGCTGTAGCTCCACATGCAAAGACAGAAAACAAATGTCTTTCCCAACCTTTCAGCAGGCTTTCTGTTATGTTTCATGAGCTAGGTCTGGTTGTTTTCAGTGAAGAATACAGAAAGCAAGTCCAGATCCATGTGCATGGAGTCTGCCCTTTCTCAGATGCATACACAGAGGCTGGCTTCGGGGATCCCTGGCCCATCCTCCCCTGGCCCATGGTCTTTAGCTCAGTCCTGGGTGCCTGCTCTGTCTCCTGGGTTGGTACAGTGGGGCAATCCTGGGCTTTTAATGCCGTGTGCCCTGACAGAGTTTTTAAGGAGTAGAGTGTGCCTGGGGACACAGCAGTCGGGGTCTCTGACAGCCCTTTTTGGGGGAACCCCTCCTGGAATCCGTCTGCCTGGGTTCCAAGTGGCACAGCAGGCAAGCAGGGGACATAGATGCTCCCTTGTAGCAAAGCAGACCCTTCCAGTGGCACCTACGGGATCCTCAGGTGGCACCACCGCAAGACAGCTGTTAAGAACAGCTGTGCCGTGGAACTGTGACCTTTTGCCAGAGGACTTCAGAATGTCCTTAAGTGGCCATCCCCAGTGCCCAGTGCCCCCCAGGCCAACAGCGCTGTTCAACACTCCGGAAGGCAGTGCAGGGATCCCCGAAGCTGCCTGGTCTGCCTCCAGCTCCCAGCGTGCCCCTGTGGCTGCCACAGGCGAGTTCCTCTGCTGCTTGGTCCTCCCCTCCCCTCCCTGCCTCCTGGGATCTGGCACCAGAGTCCCTGTTGCCTGTGGCTGGGCTGGCGGGAGACATAGATGAGCCCATTGTCCTGGGGCTGTCCTATGGGAGCCAGGGATGCCAGGCCCGGGCTCTGATCCTTGGGTCAGGACCCTGGGCTGGGGAATGTGTGAAGTCGACACCATGTACCAGATGTTCCAGTGTTTCCTGAGGTTTATGGAGCCTTCCGCTGAGTAACAGTTATTTTATAAAAGTGAAGCATGCCCTCTCTGAGTGGAAAGTTTTTATTTCGTGTGTTTTTTTTTTTTTTTTTCAAATTTTTGGGGTGAGCTGTGCAGTAAGTGTGGTGTAGTCCAGCTGTGGACTTTCGAGATGGCATTGGGGGTGACAGGCAGGGCACAGAGAAGTGGCAGCAAGTTGGTCCTGGCTTAAAAGGCAGAGGCAGAGAGGGGCCCAGGCCACAGGTGCAGAAATACACACATGACAGGGGCCGGAGGCACTCTGTCCTCTGCAGGTATGTACTCTGATGGGGGCAAGCTGCACCAGCCCCGCGGGGGACATTCTTTCCTTATGTAAGGGGTGGTTCTCTACACCAAAAGTCACCATTCAATTTAGTTTTACATCTGAATTACAGAGCAGATTTGGTTGAAGCAGCACCCATCTTTACCTCACGCAGTAGAGAGCAACTTGCTGGGAAGTAACCGTTGGTTGCCTCTGGTGTCTCAAGGTATCACAAGGATGGTGCGTATGTGTGTGTGTGTGTGTGTGTGTGTGTGTGTGTGTGTGATGGGCACAAGAAGCTCAGTGCACAGCAGGGTGGCCCACCTGGGTGACAGGCAGGGTCTCACCTAGCTTGCTCCCCTAGGGAACTGGAAAGAAGGAGCTGGTGGGGGAGGCAGTGTGCCTAGAGGTGAGGCAGGCTTGTGTGTGGTGCACTGGAGCCGTCAGGGGCCTGCAGGCAGCCTGGTTTGGGTACATCCCATCCCTACCCCTGCTATACACAGTTGACCAGAGTGGCTGGGGTAATCAGAACCCACTTTGGACCCCTTTGGCTCATCCAGCTTGGCTTTGGGAGCAGGGGGAAAGGGGATAGGGGAAAAGGAGGGGGAGGTGGGGAAGAAAGGATAGAGGAAGAGAAAAAGGAAGAGGAAGAGGAAGAGGAGGAAGAGGAAGGGGAAGGCCTGAAGCCTTCATTGCCATTAGGTTGCATCCTGCCTGGTGGTGCCCAGTTAGGAAGACTGTGGGCTCATGAAGGGAACTGCTGTTATTTTTTTTGGGTCAGCCCTGGATCCAGGGATAGAGGGGCTTCTGGGGATGGCTGCAGGGCAGGCTGATGACAGGGTCTGAGGGCTCCCGCATGGCTTTGAGGCCCCTCCCTTGCCACCCTGGGCCTCTCTGGATGGCAGAACTCTTGTGGAAAGCTCAGGGTTCCTATCGCCTTTCTCCAATTCACTTCTTTCTCTCTGTGTGCCTGCTTTCTCATCCTTGAAAGGGGAAAATGACACCAGCTTCTCTAAGTAAGGCTGGGGAGGCTTTGGGGGACATCTACATCTCTCAGTCCACCAGCGAGAGTGACCAGGCCGGCATGTGTGGGTTCCTGGGCACGAGAGGTGAGCTCTTACCCAGTGGTCAGGGACAGGCTGCTGACAGTGCCTGGGTCCCCGATGTGCTCTGGCCATGGCCACCGCCTCTGTCCTGTGCTCATCCCAAATGACACTCTACGGGAAGACGCCTCAGAGCCTGGGCCTCCTCCTGTGTCAGACACCCCCGTTGTTCCACTTGTCCCTGCCTGAACTTGACCTGGCCAGAGGGAGGAGGGTGAGAAGCAGGAGTCTCTGGATGGGACGGTCTGGGCCGTGGTCCTCTGACTCAGGCTGCGAGATACTTTTGTGGCTGCCCAGGGCCGGGCGCGGCGTCGCCGGGGTGGCTAGCCTGGGTGCGCTTGTCTGCGCAGGTCAAGGCTGCCTTTGTAGTCTGCCTGCTGGGAGGTCCAGGGGTCACCCGTGCCTCTGCCCCCTGACCGCACCTGCCCTGCATGGGAGTGTGTGGAAAACAACAGAGGCCACATCAACAGCCCCTGAGACAGAGCCCTTCCTGCCCCTCGCTGACGGTGACCCGAGGACAGGGAAGGAGGGCAGATGGCTCTGCGTTGCCTACAGGCGTAAGATCAGCGGTGCTTATTTGGGGCAGGCTCCAGTGGACTCCGGGGGAGTGCCTGAGCTGTTGACAAAGCCCAGGTTGATTTTAGTGGGTGATCCAGCACAGTCAAATATTGGGAGTGTAAAGAAATCGTAAAACGTCCCGGTGGTCCCAGAGATGACAGGGACATGCCCTGTTCACCTTTGAGAAGACCTTGTGTCTTGGTGACAGGGCTGTCTGTTTGATCTGCTCCTTACAAATAAATTGCCAAAGAAATAAATGAAATGCAAATGACTCTGAGCTAGTTTCCCTCGGGGCCCCTTCCCTCTTCTCTGCAGAGGCAGGGATGTTTTCACCTGTGGGTGTGACTGTGTTCAATTACCACAGTGCGGAGGTTCTCTGCTGCGCGATAGGCCCAGCCCGCTTCCGCCGCAGCCCTGCCCTGGACCTATGCGGCTCCCCTGTTAGCGATTATCTCTGCTGTTTTTTCGACAGTGGCATGTGCTGTATGGGGCTGATCAGTTTGCTTTAATTAAGCTTCAAAAGAGAGCTCAGGCTGCCATCTTATCTCCTCTTTGCCCCTTAATTCCTTCTCCACGGTCCCCACTGTAGGTGGGAAATGCAACCTGTGGTCTCCCACGAGGGCGGCAGTCTGTGGTCCAGGGTGGCCGGTCCTGAGGGACGGTTTCTCTGAACTTCCTCCTGGGGAAGTCCTTTCCGCTGACCTCCAATTTCCACAGGGAACTAATTGCCAATGACTTTTTTTTTAAAAAAAGGAAAAAAGCCCTTGAGTGTTTCCCACCGTGACAAAACCAGAAGGAAGGAAGGGACCAGCTGGCAGGAAGAGGGGCAACGGGCAAAGGTCCCGACTGCCTGAAACCCAGCCTTGCTGCATACAGACCCCAGATCTGGGGAGAATTTTCCTGTTTTCCTCTTGGTGTCGACCTGGGGGCTGCAGTGGCAGCTTTTTGTGCAGAGGAATGGATTTTTTTCTCACCTGGCCTCCAGCTCCTGTGGCCCTTAGGAGGAACATTCGGAACCATGCATTCCTTATGTGGTCTTCGGTTAATAAACAGGAACCCACCTTCTAGACCGATGGAGAAACAATTTTGTTTCTGTTTGCTGCCCCTGGGTGTAGGGTCCATGAATGGGGGCTTTGAGAACCTGCCCTTCCCTGGCCGGATATCAAAGTGCGGCTTGCACACGGATGGATGGAGGGGCCGCCCGCCGTGGATGATCAACCTAGCTGCCACCACAAGGCTGGGCCAGGATGACCCAGTTTGTCCCCCAGATAGATGCCGACCTCCAGGAGGAAGGCACAGACCACCAGCGACCACCATGTCCTAAAATAACCACTTGTGTTTATTCCTGTGTATGTCTTTCCATTGCTTCCTCTCCTGCTGGTCTCCCAATGCCCCCCCTCCCCCCATATGGAGGAGAGAGTTTATCTTTAAAGGTTTTAGGCTCTAAAGTTTCCCCATTTCTCCCCTCTCCACTCCTCCCTTTTTCCCTTCCCTTCCCACCTACTCCCTTCCTCAGCCCCCATCCTTCCCTGACGATTTTGAATGAAGCGCCCCCAACCCCCCAATCCTTGCTGGTCCTCTCCTACATCCTCCTCCATACGTGGCACTGAGCACTGACTGTGACTATTTTCAGTGACAGTGCATAGGGATGGAAAGCTAGCAGCAGAGGCTGAGAATAAGGATGGCAGTTCTGTCTGTCCGTGTCCCTGGACTCAGACCCACCCAGCCCCTCACCTTCCCTTCTTCTATCTGGGGCGGGGCAAGGGAGCAGCGTTGGGCTGATGGAGGATTCCGGCAGAGGGCGGCATGGGTCAGGGCCACTTGGTGTCCGAGTGATAGCAGCCCACAAAGGCCAGCCACGCCAGTCCCTCTGGGCACACTTATTTCCCTCAGTGTTGCTGGACCCACGTACTGAGCTGGAGGGCAAAAGGAGCCGGGCACTGCCGCCCTTCGTATTGTGATTTTGCCTGAGTGGCCCAGGATGGCAGGTCCTCAGGGATAGCCCTCAAAGCCACTTCTGAGCGTCTGTCAGTCCTTGATCTGTGTACAGTGTGCGAGGGAGGAGGTGGCATGAGGCCCATGGCCTGGCCAGCTCCTGTTTGAGACAGAGCTGCCACAGGATAAGAGATACTCTTGGGCATTTTCCTGAATTCAAGGTGTATGCAACACTTGTGTCAGGAAACCCAGAGAAGAAAAGAGGACACAAGCCACACTGCAGCCCCAGGTTTAGGGTCAGGCAGCAGATTCAGGGGTCTGCCTTCGACGGGTCCAGGAGCTGGAAGCCCAGGGCTCAGAGTCAAATGTGTCTTAAGTTATGAAACTGAATGGCAAGGTTTCTTTAAACAAACAAAACAGTGCAGGTAGAGAACCAAGGCTAGAGGGAAGAAGAGAGGTACAGGATACCCCAAGTGGGAACAGTCGGTCCCCTGACCTCTGACGTCCCTATTGGTATGGCTCAGAAGGAGCAGACAGATTGGCCTGTGTTCAGAAGAGAAAAGGAGTAGAAGATTTTGGTTTCAAAAAGGTTAAGAAAAGCAGGCCAAATAACACAGCAGACTAAAGTGCCTGCAAGCAGGCGCAGGGACCTGGGGTTTGAACTCTGGCCCTGCCGTGCTGGTTCCGATTCCAGGGCACACTGAGACGGTGATTGAGACTGGGTGTGGTAGCACTCGCCTGTAATCCCAGCTCTTGGGAGGCTGTAAACAGGCAGATCACTATGAGTCTGATCTGGTAGTGAGACCCTGAACATGCTGCAGACCCTTCCTTGAGATACGAAAGAAAGAAAGAAAGAAAGAAAGAAAGAAAGAAAGAAAGAAAATCAGATCAAGAAATTACTTAACAGCTCTCAGAAGATCTTGAGGCTCACTGTACTTGTTAAGGTGACATAAGCCCCTGGGGACATCCTTG
>PVKN010030637.1:0-12678 GCA_004027915.1 Capromys pilorides
AAGTGCAAGGTCCTGAGTTCCATCTCCAGAACCTAAATAAATGTCATTATAAGTGCACAGAAGGATAAAACTAAAGGTACAGAAGGTGACAGCTGAAGAAACCTAAATAGAAGATAGAAAATATACACTTATTCTTGAAGTCTAACCCTAACCCTAAAATAAAATAAAATAAAATATACACTTATTCTCAAACCTGAATACACAAGTAGGAAACAGAATATAGAAAACTAGAAGAATCATAATGCCTGAGGAAAATATATGAAGTGTTTCTGACTTATTAAATATTTCCTGTACTATTAGGATTTTTTTGTTTGGTTGGATTTTTTGAAACAGGATCTCACTACATAATTCAAACTGACTTTGAACTATGTAGCCCAGTTTGACCTCAAACTCATGATAATTCTCTTGCCTCAGGCTCCTGAATGCTAGAATTACACACATGCTTCCACGTCGGACTTGATTTGAGTTAGACTGATATTCTCAAAGTTGATAACGAGAGTAGCTATACCACCAAATACACATTAACTTCTTTAAAAGTATATAAACAAATACCTTTCTCTGACACTAAACCATTACAGGGTTAATATAGGTTTTCAAAGAAATCATAGCAGATGAGGGGGATTAATAAGCATTAGAGATATAAAACATGCAAATTCCAGTACTTTACAAGATTTAGCCAAATTAAATTATCTACATTATTTCTAAGATCACTAATTGGCCAATTTTGCTTTATTATTTTATTTTTTTAATTTTATGTATCTGGTACAGGTTGGACTCACAACGATCCTCCTGTTTCAGTCTCCCCAGCACTGGAATTAAAGGCATGCACCACCACATCTGGTTTCAGTAGCATGGGGTGTCAGGGACAGAACTGGGTCCTTGAGCTTGCCAGGCAGGTGCCTAGACTGCTGAGCTATCTCCCCAGCACCATTTTGTTTTTTTTTTTAATTGGGTTTTACTATGTAGTTCAGGTTAGCCTTGAGCACACTGTCTAGCCCACACCGGACTCAAAATTGAGGCACTCCTCCTGCTTCAACTTCCAGAGTGCTGGGATTACCAGCCTGTTCTACTATATCTGGCCAATTTAAACAAGCCGGCCTGCATATCCTTCAACCATTGTTGGATTTTTTGTTTGAGATAGGATATTACATAGTTCAGACTGACCTTTAATTCACTGTGTATTCCTAGGATGGTCTCAAACTCATAGTGACCCTCCTACTTCCACCTCTCAAGTACTAAGCATCACAGGCATGTACCACCATGCCCAGCTGTTTTGTTTTGTTTTTTAATTGATACCATTGAAGATGAAGAGCTAAATAATAATAATGGTTTATCTTCACTTACTTGAATTAAAGAACAAATTACGCTAACTACCTGTGAAAAGAGGAATTGAGTCTAGATGTCAAGAGTAATCATGCATGATAGTGAGAAAGACCTTTTCTCCAGAAAAATGTAGAAACAAGAGCAACCCAATCAGAACACAATTTATTTCATAGGTAGCATTTTTGATGGTGTGCTTGAAAAATCCTAGTTTGGAGTACTGTCATTTTCTCTGTGTGTGTGTGTGTGTGTGTGTGTGTGTGTGTGGTGCTGGGGAACAAATCCAAGGCCTTACACTTGCAAGACAAGAACTCTACCCCAAGACACATCCCCAACCCCTTATTTGTCATTTTCTTTCAGCATCTTTATCACCTTGACCTATGCAAATAATCACTAACAAGATAATTTTAAATCTTAACATGGTACATACCCAACCTATCAAAACAGCTTTGAAACCCTCAGATGACAGAGACTTTATGAATGATTGACTCTTATCCCTAAACAAGCCAGTATTTAAGAAATGTGGTGCAAAACTTTCTTTAGTAACTGATTACAACAAGTCTAAATGCTTCTGTGACTAAGAAAAAGGTAAATGCAAAGTTTATATGTACTACCTATATAAGTACATACACACACACACACACACACACAAAAAAAAAACCTTGTTTTCCGTCTATACTTGGCTTCAGTTTAGGACAAATGTGTAGCCACATGAGCAACACTATGACTCATTGGTTACTGTCTAGGTACATACACATCATAAGTTATTCCTTCCAATAATACTAAGTAGATTTCCTCATCAATACTTAATTCATCATTAAACAGTTCATAAAGTAGTAAGGGACCTCGCTGAGAAATTAAACTTGATGCATCTTAATTCAAAACCAGACTTTCCTTGATTCAACTGCAAAGCACTGCCTCCCATGATGGAAAAAATAAAGGTAGAAGCATAACTTTTCATTTTTTCTCAGTGTTACATCTCAGGAATAGTGACTATATGCAAGTTCTTCAAATCTGGCTGGGTTTATAACAGTCCCTCACTATTTTGCGGTTCAACTTTCACGGGCTCACTGTTTTGCGGGTTTTCAAAAAACTGTTAACCTAAATTGTTTAGGGGCTGGGTAGGTAGCTCAGTAGAATAAGCATTTGCCTAGAAAGAGCAAGGGCCTGAGTTCAATCCCCGGTTCCGCAAAACAAAACAAAAATAATAAATTTTTGTCGCGGATTTTTCGCTATATCGAGGGCTTTAACAGTACTATATAGTATACATATGTTAAAATTATGTAGGCTTAAGAATTTAGAAAATGGCTAAGAACATTAGAAGTGTTTTTACAAGCGTGAAAAAGGTTTATAAGAGTGTGGGAAGTGTTTATAATGCCTTAAAATATATGTAAATACTAAAATACAACGTCTCTACTTGGCTGAATTTCACTTATCGCGGGGATCGCTAGAACAGAACCTCCGCGATAAGTGAGGTACCACTGTACACCAGCTCCATCACTGATGAGACGTCAAGTCTTTTCTCCAGCGCCGTCCTGAGGATTAAGTTAAGATGTATGTGCAAAAGGCTCAAACTGATTCCTGTCTCAGTACACAGGAGAAATGCACCCGTTCTTCTGTAAGCATAAAGTGGCAAGGAGCCCCTCAACCCGCACGCGGGCGTGCGCCCCGTAGAAACAAATTTCACCTCACCACCAAAAGTAACCAAACGTCGGCCTGGTCACCCTTACCCTGGGCGAAGACCGCAAGCACTCGGTCACTGTCTGGGGCGTTCAGTGTGAGGAGAGGGGCACCACAACTCTCAGCGGTGAGCGGGACTTGGCGCCCCCTCAGGTTACACTCGACCGGGAAGCCCACCATGGCGTCCCAGGAGGCCACCTCAGAGGCGGCAGGAGCCCATGGGACCCACCCGGGTCTCGTGAGAGGCACACACTGGCGTCCACAGAACACTACCCAGCGTGTGGAGAGGCCTACCTCGGTATCAGGAGATGGCTCTGGAGTGAAAAGCCTGCCGCGGCCCCGTCGAGGGCGAGAAAGCGTTACGAAGAGGGCGAGCGCGAGGTCTTAGGTACCGGCCGGCGGCTCGCGCGGCTCCGCAAAGCCCCTCCCCCGACGCTGGACCGCGAGCGCAACCGTTTGCGCGGGCGGGGGGGAGAGCAGGGTATTTATAGGGCGCGCGAGACCAAGGCGCCGCTAGGAGACGCGAAGGGCGCAGGCGCAGGACAGAACCAACGTCATCCCTGGGGGGAGCCGCCGCTCCCGGGACGTATTAACCGCAAGAGACTTGATGCAGCGGCCGCGAAGCACTTAACTTGATATACGTGTGGGGTGAATGAATTACTAAGGCTCTGCAGTGATTGAAGTGGAAATCAAGGAATGGTAACCCGACACCTAAAATGAATCCTTCGAACTCAGCCACTGCCCTTCAACTCTTTCAGCCCTGGTTTTCGTAGGACCACTGAAGAAAGTAAAACATTAAGGTCTGGAAGAAGGAAATCTTGGGATGAAACCCAGAGATGGCAGGTGGCAGTGTAGAACTAAAACAACTAGTTTTTTAAAAAGTGTATTGGTGCACTTTAGGTATACATAATAATCACAATCATCATAGGAAATTCGTAACTGTACATAATATGTCTTGATTTTTTTCCCTAATCCCCTCGCCTCCACTCAGCCCCCTTTCCCCTCCGTATTTGCAAAAGTTTTGTTTTCATTTTTTCCTTTTATTTTTTCTTTTCCTTTCCTTCTCCTCTCCCTTGCTTCTCTTTCCACTTGAACATTTTCTTCCTATTTCTCAGTATCTATTATACATTTAGTTCCTTATTTACCCTTTCAGTTTCTCACACCAGAGAAAAAATGTGATAAACATTTTTTTAAATTATTTCATTTTGCGGTATGGTTTCAAGGTACATCCACTTAGCTAGAAATGTCTCAAGTTTATCCTTTTTATGGCAGAGTATTACTCCATTGTTTCAAAAAAATTCTTTATCCATTGATAGACATTTAGGCTGTAAGACAGCTACTTTTGAGGACAAGTCAACATGATGAAATTTCAAATATGTGTTCCATGACTCAGCAGTTTCACATCTAGGAATATCTACAAGTATGATAAAGAAGATATGGTCTAAAAAGAGAGCTTATTTACAAAAAATGTGAATAAAAGAAATGTCCAAAAGACAAGGATAAATAAGCCAAAAAAATTCCTGTAATAAAATATAACAAATGAAGCTTTAAAATGATTCCTATATGTTACATCTGATAATATGAGGCATTGAAAGAGCAATAAGCAGGCTGCGGAGATAGCTCAGCACCATAAACACCTGCCTGGCAAGTGCAAGGTCCTGAGTGCAATCCCCAGTACCACAAAAAAAAAAAAAGGAAGAGCAATATACCAACAGGTATGTATATGATAAAATTATTTACACAAACTTAGGGATACATAAAATAGCATATGCTTCATGCTTTATACTTTATGGAAAAATATAGTTGTGAAAGTATAGAGAATGGACCAGGTGAACTGATACATTATGATATTGACATGGAGATGGTAGAAGAAATAGAGAAGAGGGGACAGACAGGACTTCAGAAAGATTATCCGGAATTTTTTTTTTTAATTTTTTAAATTTTATTTTTTTTAAACCTCATTTATTTGTTTGTGCTGTGGCTGGCTCAGCCTGCCCTGGGGGTGGGGCTGGAGCAGCATGTGGAGCCGGGGATTGAACCACAGTCCCTGTGGGTGCCTAAACTTTCCAGCGCAAGCACTTTAGGCTGCTGAGCCATCTCACCAGCCCAATCTGGAATTTTTTTTAAAAAAGAAAAACCTAGAACCTTTTTACTAAGATGGCACCAAAGGCGAAGAAGGAAGCCCCTGCCCCTCCCAAAGCTGAAGCCAGAGCAAAAGCTTTGAAAGCCAAGAAGGCCATGCTGAAAGGCATCCACAGCCACAAAAATAAGATCCAAATGTCACTTACCTTCTGCTGTCCCAAGACACTGCGGCTCTGGAGACGGCCCAAATACCCTCGGAAGAGCACCCCCAGGAGAAACGAGCTTGACCACTATGCCATCATCAAGTTCCCCCTGACAATAGAGTCAGCCATGAAAAAGATCAAGGCCAACAATACACTCTTGTTCATGGTGGATGTCAAAGCCAATAAGCACCAAATCAAACAAGCTGTGAAGAAGCTGTATAACATCAATGTTGCCAAAGTCAATAGCTTAATCAGGCCTGATGGAGAGAAGAAGGCCTATGTTCAACTGGATTCCAATTATGATGCATTGGATGTTGTCAACAAAATTGGGATCATCTAAACTAAGTCCAGGGGCCAGAGAGATAGCTCAGTAGAATAAGCGCTTGCCAGGCAAGTGCAACATCCTGAGTTCAATCCCTAGTACCGCAAAAAATAAAATAAAATAAATGAACTGTGCCCAGTTGGCTAATTCTAAATAGATACATTTTTCCTGGGGTGGGAGTGGAGGATAAACTTGTGGGTATAGTGATAGAGTATTTGTTTAGCATATTGAAGCCGTGGGTTTGATTCCTACAACAAAATAAGACCATAATACTCAGTGTTTTTCTGTCACATTTAAGTTCTGGAAGGTTTTTGCTTTCTCCTCCAAAGATCACTGACTCCACCTAATCCTCCAAAACTCAGTTCAACCATTTCTTCTGCTCTCTCCTCTAGCCCTAGTTTCATTTCTCCTGCTTACCTCCTCAACTGCTGGGACATTCACTATTCCATGACATACTGTGCCAGATAATCTTGATGGATTAAGAGATATTCCTGAAGATTGGACTGTGAGGGTACTAACTGAATGGGTGATTAGAGGGTGGAGCCTAATTGGAGAAAGTGAACAAGGGGACATAACATTGAAGACTATATCTGGTCCCTGGCTCCTTCATCCAGGAGCCATAAATTTGTCACTTTGTTCCACCAAAAGTAGTAAGAGAGCCAGGCATGGTGGCCTATACCTGTAATATCAGCACTTGGGAGACAGAAGGATCATCTTGAGTTCAAGGCCAGCCTACACTACAGAGCAAGACTCTGTCTCAAAAAAAAAAGTAGTAAGACACACCAATATTATGTGCACTCTGATATAATGGTATTGATTCCCAAAAATACATAAGCTTGAAGCTCTTAAACCTCTTGAACTCTAAGCCAGGCATGGTGGTGCATGCCTATAATCCCAGCAGCTGGGAGGCTGAGGCAGAAGGATGATGTGAGTTCAAGACCAGTCTGGACTACAAAAGTGAGCTCAAGGCCATCCTGAACTGCATAGCGAGACCCTGTCTCAAAAAGACAAAAGAAAGTTTATCAACCTACTACAGATGTTAGCCTGAAAGAAAAGATCAGTTCTGGGACAAATCCTGCAGCAATCCAAGTGGGTAGCAGTTTAGAAAAATGTCATTTGAATCAGAACTGAGTCTTTTACTTTCTTTCTTTCTGCTGCTACCTTTTCTTTTTTCTTTTTTTTTTTTTTTTTTTTTTAATCTTCAGTACTGGGGCTTGGACCCAAAGAGAACTGAATTACATCCCCCGCCCCCAGCCTTTTTTTTTTTTTAGGAACATCTCCCTAAATTTCCCAAGCTAATGTATAACTTGCAACCCTTAATCTCAGTTTCCCTCCCCCAAATTCTCATTGTAAAAATACTGTTTGTGCTAGTAAGTTTTTTACAATGAAAACTTGGGGAAGGAAGATATAAGCTGTTAACACTGGGCAAGAGAAAAGGGCAGAACAGATCAGGAATAGCTTTGGGATAGGAGGGCAATCCATAAGGAAAATTATTTTTTCTAGATTAGATAGGGTTGTAAGCAGAGTATTGTGGCACTTAGGGGATTGTGATGGGATTCAGAAACGTGAAATGGTCTTTTGTTCTCTGTCAGTCTATTGTTTAACTGATTAATTGCCCCTGTCCTTCTCCCTTCCAACCTCTGGCTCTATGTAATTAAATTTAGGACATCTCAAAATTTTTCTCTTTTCAAATTAATAGCAAAATAGAGATAAGCTCAGATGAAGGACATTCTATAAAATAAGTGGCTATAAGTTGTGTACTTTGGCAGAATGAGGCAAAAGGATTTCAAGTT
Source organism: Capromys pilorides (assembly GCA_004027915.1). Taxonomy (NCBI): domain Eukaryota; kingdom Metazoa; phylum Chordata; class Mammalia; order Rodentia; family Capromyidae; genus Capromys; species Capromys pilorides. The sequence continues at coordinate 7,401 of PVKN010030637.1, forward strand.
CAAGCCCTGCCTGTATGCATATAATTTGCATAGTAATTTAACAAGACCCTATTGTCCAGTGGTTCCTTTAGAAATGGCTCTCCAATTAAATGTATTTCGTGTCCTCCTTACCTCTAACAAAGAATTGGATGAAACAAGCCAAAATCAGTGCCTAAAGTTTATTTGAAAAGTGAGGGGTGAAGGGATAAGGGAAAAACCAGCTCTGTAGAATGAGTATGAGCTTACCAGGAGAGAAAAGGATGAAAAAGAGCAAAAATAAAACTACACTCAGTGGCTTCTATGAAGAGTGAAGAGTAGGCTCCTTGTGACCTCTGTTTCCTTATATGTCATCCACATTTTTTAATTTTATTTGCATTTATTTTATGCTTAATTTATTCACATGCCATAAGTATTTGTTTCTTCAGTTTCTTCTGGGATATCTTTTTCTTCTGTGCAACCTCCTCCTCTGGTTTAGGAACAGTTTTTTTTTTTCCTTTTCAGTAAGGATCATCTCAATATGGCAGGGGGAGCTCATGTATGGATTAATCTGGCCATGAGCTCTGTAAGTACAGCAGCACATCTTGGGTGCTTTGTTCCCCAGTTTGTGTTCAATAACCATAGAATCTACACCTAAACCCTTAAGTTCAGCATTACTCTGCATTTTTAGGCATGTGCTACAAAAATTCAGCACTCTTTTTGGACCACCGACCTTGTGTCCAGCCCCACTTTTGACCTGGGCACACCTACCAACTCCACCACTGTAATGCTGAAATGGCACACATTGCTTCTTTAATATGACATCCTTCAGATACTTAGTGGCCTTTCAGATATGCATACCCTTTGATGGCCCAGGAAGTTTCACATGTGTTCTCAAAGTGAACATGAAGATTTGAGCTTCTTGATTTGCATGATTTTGTGGGGTTTTCTGGGTCAAGAGAATAGCGCACCATTTTCACAGGTCACCTCAGACAGCTCACAGGAAGAGAAAGCCACTTTTTTTTTTTTTTTTTTTTTTTTTTTGGATACAGAGTCTCACGATGCAGTTCAGACTCATAATGATCCTCCTGTCTGAGCCTTCCGGGCACTAAGATTACAGGATTAGGATTACAGGTGTGTGCTCAGTCTCAGTCACTGTCTCAGCAAGCCATGGAGACAGGACCGGCACTGGGGATCAAACACAGGTCCCTGCATCTGCCTAAGCAGGCACTTTAATCCACTGAGCTATCTAGCTAGCCCTATATACTGGATTTTAATATTGCCAGTGTTGCCACTCCCCAGAAAGGTTGGTTGTCATAAAAGTAACTTTTTTTTAATAGACATAGCCTATTTTTTGCTAATTTTTATTTTAATATAGAATGGCTTCTTATAGAGGAGAGCTATGTATTGTTAGGTGAGATATTTATTATGTTTTTTAATAAAGTCAAGTTTGAGGTCTTTTTAGGTTTTTAACTTGTATTTAGAGAAAAATCAACCTTTAGAATCTTTTAAATTGGCCTGAAATTTATATAATAACACCTAAAGGTGTTTTGGGAATAAATGTTAAGCTATTTGTAAGCATTTAAGATATACTTGTATATTTTGAAGGAAAAAGAAAAAGTGGAAGATGAGATCTTGTTTAAGGCCCCCAAACTCAAGTTTTTATGAATCATCAGCCTTATCCTGAGGTCACACTGCATGTGTGATCTACCCTGAACCAAAGTTATGCCAGAACCTATGTTACTTTTTGTCATGACTAACCTAGTATCTTTATGAGTTACACAGAGATCTGTTGTTTATATCTAGGAAAGAGCATCTTTGTATTCAGCAGATATAGTAGTTATTTTAAGTAATATTAACAGATCAGGAGGGCAAGAAAAAATTGTACAGAGTGCTTGGATTTTCTTTTTTTTTTTTTTCTTTTTTGAGACAGGGTCTCGCTATGCAGTTCAGGCTGGTTTTGAGCTCACTTTTGTAGCCCAGGTTGATCTTGAACTCACATTGATCCTCCCGCCTCAGCCTCCCAAGTGCTGTGGTTACAGGTATGCGCCACCATGCCCAGCCAGAGTGCTTGGACTTTTACTCAAAAATTTAGCCTAAATTTTTATATTTAGGGACCTGTGACATATATAAGGAACTCAAAGAAGGTTTACAAGGTTTGGAGATATCTCTTAACAACTATAGATCATATACTGTTATAACATAGTCACATAACAACTATTTAAAAAAAAAGTATAAACACTTTTACCACCACAAATAATAGTTCAGAGTCACAAGTATAAGATTTTTTTAGCTTTATATCTTTGAAGGCCTGTATACTTGGAAAATATAAATACATTAATATACTGTGAGGTTAGAAATACTTAATATCACAGCTATTTATAGAAATCTTTGGATATATGCTTTGTTTTGTTTGTTTCAGGGTCTTACTATATAGTTCAGACTGGATTTGAACTTACAATATTGCCCAGGCTGTCCTCAAACTCATTGTACTCGTGCTGTCTCAGCCCTCAGCATATACCACCACACCAGTCACTTTATTTAGTTTTTACATTTAAGGCAGCATTTTAAAAAAAAGTTTCATAGGCTACAGCCACATTGACAAGAATTAAGGAACCTTTTTAGTGGTCTTAAAAATTTAGGAAACAGTGTTGTCAACCACAGACTTATGATCTAATATATAAACACATCTTATTTAAAATAAAATGTTTGGGGGGCAACCTGCTCGTGTGCCCCTCTGTCCCTTCACTCAGACAGAAGCTTTCTTTCTCTCAATAAATATTCTGCTCTAAATAAATAAATATTTTGCTCTCGAAAAAAATAAAATAAAACAAAACATTTGTTTAATCAAAGTCAATAAATGTAATCATATTGGGCATGGTGGCACACTCCTATAATCCCAGCACTCAGGAAGCTGAGGCCAGAAGATCACTGTGAGTTCAAGCCAGGATGGACTACATAGAAAGACCATGTCTCAAAAATAAATGAATAAATAAGTAAACAAAAAATAAAATCAAGTTTTAGAGGCTGGGGATGTGACTCAATGACAGCGTTCTTGCCTTACATGCCCAAGGTTCAGTCCCTAGCACCACAAAAATAAATAAAACCAATTCAAAGAAAATACTTCTGATACCTGTGCTGTAACATTCTATAACTCAGTGGTTCCCCAAATTTTCTGTTCAAGGAGATTAAGGGACCTCAGAGGAAAGGAATAAACCAAGTACACTGTACCTAAGCAGAGTCACCTAGAGAGAGGACATTCTCTCAGGCTTTCACAGAGAGCAAACTGGTCAAGCAACGGCCGTGACTCGTCCCAGTGGCTGATACTGGCAACGGTTCTACAAAGCACTGTACATGGTTCCAAAGTTAATCCTGAGGGGATGTGGCCCTAGGAGATACAAAAGATGAATATTCTGTTATACAGGTCTGGCCTTAACTTGCCCCTGATCACCCAGCAGAAAAGCTTAATTATGAGGCATGGAACATAGAGCTAGATTAGTATGATGAGCTGCAAGAGCTTATACCAACAGCCTCCAACATTGCCAGTTTCACCGGTAACCCACTACAATTATGGAACATTGGACTATGTATACAACTATTCCTTCTTTGCACAAAGAGAAGAAATTTTTTTTTGTTTTTTTCTTTTTTTCCTTCCCTACTAATATGGATTAGAAAATTTATCATGTCTACACCCTGTGCTCTGTATAACTACTATGAGGACAACAATATTCAATGTATCAATTATTATGAATTCACTACTAATGTGCTTTGAAACTATTATATTGTTATTTCTTACTAAAATTAAAAAAAAGAAAATAGGGGCCAGTGAGATGGTTCAGTGGTCTAAAGCGCCTGCTTAGGAAAGCTCAGGCAACTGCAGGGACTGTGGTTCAATCCCCGGCACCATATACTGTGCCAGCCCCACCACCAGGGCAGGCTGAGCTGGCCATTAAATAAATAAACAAATAAATGAATCTTTTTTTTAAAAAAGAAAATATTTCTGATTAGTTGGACTTTACAGGCATGGTGGCACATGCCTGTGATCCCGGTACTCAAGAGGCAGGAGGATTGACTTTGAGTTTGAGGCCAGTCTTCATATTATGATTTGTGGCTATTTGTTCCCCCAAAGCCTCATGCAGTCATTGGGGCAGCTTCTAGAGTTTATGATTAATTTATGATCCAATGCTGGGATTATGGGTGTGAGTACCATACCCACCCTGGGGTAGGTAATCTGGATGCAATATAAGGTAGGGAGAGAAGCTTGCTAGCTCCTTCTCCTCCCTTCACTCTTTGCTGTTTTCTGCCATCATAAACTGCTGCCCTCTGCCATGTGCCACTCTACCTTGGAGCCAGCTAAATATAGACTAAAACCTCCATGTGAGTTAAATAAACCTTTCCCTCCTTAATTTTGGGTGTTGGGTATTTTGTCCCAACAACAACAAAAAAATAACTAAGACAGTGGGTTACACAGTGAGTTCAAATCCAGCCTAACTATGTAGTGAAACCCTGTCTGAAAAAAAGAAGTTTTAAATGGCAAGACAAAATTTCTCTTTCTTTCTTTCTTTCTTTCTTTCTTTCTGTTTTTTTCTTTTTTTCTCTTTTTTCTTTCTTTCTTTATTCATTATCTGGTACGAGGAATCAAACTCAGAACCTTGCGCTTGCCAGGCAGGTGCTTATGCCACTGAGCTATCTCCCTGGCCCCTGCAAGACAAAATTTTGAGATTCAAATTTTGTTCACTTTATGTTTAAGAATTAGACATATATTATATAAGAGAATATTCCTTATTTTGTATGCATTAAATTTATGTAGTTTTTACTCTATAAACTCTATTTATTTATTTATTTATTTAGATATTTATTTATTTATTTATTTTTATTATGGCCAGTTCAGCCTGCCCTGGGGGTGGGGCTGGCATAGCATGTGGTGCCAGGGATCAAACTTTGGTCCCTGCAGTTGCCTAAGCTTGCCTAAGTAGGTGCTTTAGACCACTGATCCATCTTGCCAGCCCCTATAAACCTTATTTTCTAAAGAGAATACAAGATAACAATAATTTAAAAATACAAACAATACAAAATTTCACTAAATGAAATAATATGAATTCGACAGTATTGTTGTCTTCAACTTAGTTGATTAGATTATCAGATATATGCATGCAAAATTGGAAAAAGAAAAAAGTTATAAGAATTTAAGAAGAGAAAAAGAGGGAAAAAATGAGAAAAAAATATTAACTGCTCCTTTTATATTTAGGGACTTGTGACATATATAAGGAACTCACAGAGGATTTACAAGGTTTGGAGATATCTCTTAACAACTATAGATCAT
>PVKN010030638.1:0-12671 GCA_004027915.1 Capromys pilorides
GAGAAGTGAATCATGTAGCAAGCAGACATGAATACAAAATAGGGGCTTTTCCTGCAGACACTGGGTCAGTGACTCTGGCTCTTTTAATTTGATTGATAATCTAATCTGCTATTACTTCTGCAAAGAATTTTTATGTCAGTTGTGTTGATCCTTGCTATTTCCTGGACACCTATCAGTCTTATATTGTTTTTCTTTACATCATTTTGTAGCTGTTGAATTATTATTTCCTGTTTCCCTGTTATTTGTAAGATATCTTCTTTTGTCATCATTACCCATGATCCTGTCTTCAAGGTGTGAAAGTCTGCCTTCAGTTTAACAACTTTCAATGGAACTTTTAATTTCTTTGTTATCCCTTTGAATTTCTTTCTTGCATTCTAATTCTTTCCTATTTTGTTCATTCAATGATTGAATTATTTTGCTGTTCCCCTCTATTTTGTAATCTATGTCTTCACTAGACATGCTAAGCAAATCTTTCATTATGATTGTTATTTCTTTCTTTTAGCTGAGTGGTTATTGTTGATCTGATTTCCTCTTTGTCACTTGGAGTACATTCTTTCATTGCTATCATTTCAGAAATTTCACATATGTGTCTCCCACTTTTTTCTATATCAATATTTACTGGACTTATTCTGGGTGAGCTGGAAGTCTGAAATTGCATTTTGCTTCTTTGCCTTGTTCTCTATTTCAAGCAAATTTTTATTTTATTTTCTGTGATGATCCTTGTGTGTTTGTTTTATAGTAGGTAGCTATATCACTAGTATCAATAACTCTCTAGGAAAAGTCTATTGTTCTGGGATGTCTTCTGTATATAGAAGATTCTTGGTTTGTGTCTGTCCTAAGATCCTACCTATCCAATTAATTAAGAGTGATACACTGTTATCTATTTGACTCAGTTCCAAGTCCTTTCATGTACATGAGTGGTGAGATTTTTTACCTTAGAGTTTCCCAGCATTGTTACAGAATAGAGAACAACTGATTGCAACATATATGGCATACTATCTAAAATAAAGCAATTAGCCAGCCAGATAGCTCAGAGGACTAAAGCACCTGCTTAGGCAGGGCGCTGTGGCTGGGTTCAATCCTCAGGATGCCTTGCCAGCCCCACCACCAGGGCATACTGAAATTGTGATTGAGACTGGGCCTGGTGGGGCGCATTTGTAATACTAGCACTTGGGAGGCTGAAAACAGGAGAATCACTACAAGTCCCATTTAGGTAGTAAGACCCTGTAGACCCTACAGACCCTGTACTAAATACATTAAAAATAAAAAAAATGGGCCAGGGAGATAGCGCAGTGGAATAAGTGCTTGCCTGGCAAGTACAGGGTTCTGAGTTCAATCCTTGGTGCCACAAAAATAAATAAATAAATAAATAAATAAATAAGCAAGCAAGCAAAAATAGCAGCATCAAGCATAATTTAGAAACTGAAATACTGTGGTATTTATTGATTTCTTACTTTAAACCAAAGGAACAAAGTCTATAGTTACATAATAAAATAAATCATAAATTAGAAGCTTCTATGCAAATTGATATCCCTTGATAGAGTAATTTTATCCTGTGGTGCTTTCATTTAGTGAGGATGTTGTATAAAACAAAGATGACTAGAAAGGAAGTAAAAGCAAGGCCTAGGACAAAGGATAATCATGCAAGGTTTTGGAAACAAAAGAAGGAGGTAGAAAAGATATAATGAAGGAGCATTCCAGGAATTATCAGAATTTAGTCTCTGGCTTTGGGCAAAGGGAATATTGTTCTGTGGCTGGAATTCTCCCCAGACATTTAGAAAAGAGAGCAAGAAAAAAAAGAAAAAAGAAAAAGAAAAAGAAAGAAAGAACAAACAAAAAATACTTGAGATAAAGGGCAAAATAAGATAAAAACAAAGAAAAAATAAAATAAAATTATATTAAGAAAGAAAGAAGAAAGAGAGAAAAGAAAAGAAAGAGGTCAGTCCCACACACCTGATTCCATTCTGTCTTTGTCCCTAAGCACAATGCTGGCCACCTGATTTACCACTTCTTAACTATATTTGCACTTTTCCCTTTTGTTAGTTTCACCTGTCTGTTGTGTGTGCCCCAACTGGGTCCTACTGTGTGACTGCCATTCCTGTAGTGGCCAATGCCCATGGTGTACAGCAAGGGGCCAGTCACCTGAATTCCTCTGTCAAAGCGTATTTTTGAGTCCCAGATTCTTCCCAGCCTTGTAGCTGGTGCAGAACTGTTGATTTTGACTAACTCTTATTTGTATCAATTTATTTAGCCATAGTTAATTTTTATTATAAACAAAAATAGAAATTAAATTTATTCATTTATTTTTAAAATATTCAATATTAGCCAGTAAGTGCTGGACATTACTTTAAGACTTGAGGATACATAGATAAAAATCTTAGAGTGAGTAGATTCCCAGATATCAGGAAAAGACTAAAAGTTGGTACTTGAGGGTAGCTGAAATGCCTATTAGAGAACACAGAAGATGGGCTATATTTCCAGAGCAGTATTCAGTCAACCAACCTTTTTTTCTTACATATATTAAGAATATTTTGCTATACAGTATGTCTATATGGAAAATATTCTCTATTCATGTCTCCATTTAATAACAATAAGAATCTCAACACTTTCTATAGTTTCTTTCAGTAAAAGAATGGGGAATTCTGTTTTCCAAATATAAAATACTAAGACCACTAACTTTTTAAAAGACAAAGAGGCAGTTTGGAAATTCTATGTATAAAATGATTGAAAATTAATAAAACTTGAAAGATAAGGCAAGATCTCTGTTAGACAGACCTCTCTAACAAAACAAAATTGAGAGACTGGGAAGATAACTCAGCTGTCTAAGTGCCTGCTGAGGAAACACAAGCACCCTGGTGTGATTCTCCATACCGAATAACCTGCTAGCCCTGGAACCCGGGGTGCACAGTGTGGGCCACTGAAACTTGATGTGATGGTGTAATCCCAGTGCTGGGAAGGCTGAGACAGGAGGGTCACTCCTGAACTGCATAGTGAGACTCTGTATCCAATAAATAAATAAAAGACTTTTTCAATTTTTTTTTAAAAATTGAGAGAGAGAGCAGTCAGAAAATAGATAAATTAAACATAAAATTAGAAGAGTTGGGCACAAAGAAACCGAAATAAACTTTTAGCAGTAAACAAGAAACTTGTGAAAGTAAATCTGATGACTGTGACTATATCGGACTCATGAACTATGTTTATAAAAAGGAAAAGAATTATGAACTTGAGATTGTTTCCTCCCTTATTCCAATCAATAGTAACTTCCTTTTCACAATGAGACTTTAAACAATTAGGGAAACATTTTGGTTTCCAGCTAATGGGCTTAATAGTGATTGCCATTTCAGGAAAAGCACTTCCCCCAATTGTAGGCATGCCAAAGGTGGAAGAGAGGGGCTTGCAAGAGCATAAACTGTACTAAAGGCTAAATAACTGGCTTTCAATCACTGAGAAAATAGTATCTTTCCTCTAATAAGCCAGTAAAGACTTGGGACTGCTTTCATTTAGAATGAGAATATGCTGGGCTAAGAACAACTGTTGTCTCAACACTTAAGCAAGATGTACTTGCTGTGCTGATGCCAGGCATTCCTGTGTAATAAGTGAGCATTCCTCAGAAAGGGTACCTACACTGGAGGGTCAAATATGTACATGCCAGTTTTCTAGGTAATAGCACGTTCAGACCTCCCACACTTTTTCTTTCTGCATAACATCATAAGACCTCTGAGACTTTTTTGTTTTGTATTGTAACTCATGTCTGTTTGTCCCCACAATGCCTCATGTGGGTCATGCATCATGGGGGAACTTTCGCAGAGTGGTTAGATCTGAGAGTGCAATTGATTCATGGTACAATGCTAGGATACGGGATACAGAGTGTGAGTACTACCAACCCTAAGTATTAGCCTAGATAAGATACAAGTATAGAAGTCTGTGACTGTCCTTTATGATTTGTTACCTTCTATCTTCCATGAACTGTTTCTCCTCTGTGATGCTTGTTTGCTATGTCACCCTGCTTTGGAACTAATTATGGATTAAAATCTCTACAAACTGTGAGCTAAAGAAGTCTTTCCCCATTTAATCTTGAGTGCTAGGTACTGTGTCTCAGCAATAAGAGAAAATTAACTAAGGCAGCATTTGGTACCAGAGAGGTGGAATTGCCCCTGTGACTATACCTGACCATTTGGTTCATGGGTCTTTGTTTAGAAAGGTTTGGAAATGCTCCCTGAAAAATTACAACTGGAACCCCGTAGGCTGTACTTGATGGGAGACTCTGGCAGGGATCAGAAGACCAGAACACTGACACAAATTCTGCCAGTAAAGTTCAGGCTCAGGAGGTTTCAGCTGGGAATAAATATCATATTAGCCTTATGACTCAAAACTGTTATTCCTTGGCAAAAAGCTTTGCTCATGTCCAGAGACTTTGCCTGACAATAACATTAAAGGTATTGAATTAATTAGTTTTGCAGAAGAAATTTCAAATCAGCCTAATGTTGATCTTGTTGTATGGCTTCTTTTGGTGGCTTTCAGCCACATCTACATTGAGAGTCAAGAGCCCAGAAGAATTATTTAAAATGTTGTGGGTTTGGCCAGAAATTAAATACCAGTAAAACTATGAATTAAAAGGTAGAGCAAAAGATATCTTGATTGCTGAGAAAGAACAGAAGACTAGAAAAGATAGCCCAAGGATATAATATGAAACAACAGAACTCCAGCCTTTGTAGCCTCAAAACTGCAGTGGTGAAAGACTTTGCTTTGAGAAGAGAACTGCAGAGTATCATGTTCCAAAATGGTGGTGGCCCATGGAAGTTGCTCCTCGTGATTTGGTTCATAAGCACTTGACCCATAGCCAAGAGAAAGAACCTTGGCTACTGCACCCACTGGCAGCAGACCTTGGCACCATCCATGTAGTGCTAGTTTTAATTGCATTCAAAATGAGAGTTATGAGGTTAGGAAGGCTTTCACCTAGGTTTCAGAAGAGGTCCTGGTAGTCCAGACAGTGTGACCCTAAGCACTCAGTGTGTAAAGCTATGAAAGTGAAGCCAAAGACGTAGCATTTGAGTGTGTTTATTCACTAAATTATATTCTTGCTTTATGTTATTAACATAGTACTCAAATTACTTTTCTACTGATTGAGTATAATTAGATGAACCTACTTTCAGCACGACTAACTTGTCCTTTTAATTATAACATAGAAGCTTCTGTAAGGTGAAACTGGAAGTTACGAAGAGCAAACTGTGATATACAACCTTGTTAAGACAGTTCACTTTATTTTGCTATAATTAAATAATTAAGACCAAGTAACTAATAAAAATATTTATTTCTCATCATTCTGGAGGCTGGCAGCATGGTATCGGTGTATGATGAGGACTTTCTCAATATGTCACACCATGCCAGAGAGAATCACACAACATAGAGCAAGCATCATTCAGAACTCACCCAGATTATCTCATCTAATCCCAAATACTTTCCCAAAGCACCCCCTCCAAATATTAATAATATGTGCCTTTGGAGATTAAATTTCCAAATGGAGTTTGGAGGGGAAAATTCCAGTCTGTACAATAGGAATAGTTTAGCTGCAAGTAACAAAACTTCACTTGAAGCCTTAATCTATCTTACTTAACAAAATGACCAGAGAAAAAATAACCCAGAATTGATTCAGTGGCTGAATGATCCCATCAAGGAACTTACTTTCGAGCTCAGCCAACCTTGGTCTGTATTCCGTGTTCTCCTTCAGTGTCAAAGACACCTGCAAAGCTTACATCCTCACACAGGACTAGAACATTCCCAACACATTATTCCCTTTTTGTTTCCCACAAGAGGATCATGTGATCATCCTAGACAGGTCATTAACAAGGTGCGATAAGACTGCCACAACAAATGTGACTGATAACCCGGACCAAGTGAACTGTTGTGGAAGACAGGCAACCAACAGAGTCTGCCACAGGTATATATGGCTCCTTTTAATGCCAAAGAGGTAACAAATATCCTACTATCCAGGTTAGGGTAACATTGCAAGTCTTGAAACCTGCACTCAAAAGTGAAAATTGTCGTGATTTTCAGCTTTGCTATTTGAATGTTGCAATGGATTATCCTCAATTTACTAGGTCCTTATATGCAATCTTTAAAGTTAGTAAAAAGCAAGTACTATTGTCCATTATACCCAGCTGGGATTTTTCAAGAAAAGAATAAAAGCATGAAGAAGAAAAAAAGCAAATAACTTCATTTTTCCTTGGCACTGTAGGTTGAATCTCGAATATTCCATATGATATGTTACCTCATAAAACATATGTTAAGTGATTGTCTTAGACAGTTTTCTCATTAATAAGACAAAATACCCTGCACCAAAAGTGAAAACAGGCCAGATTTATTTGGCCCACAGTTTGTGGAGGTTTCAGTCAATAATTGTCTGTATCCAAGTTGGGTGGCTTGGCAAATGGTCATCACACAGAACAGTTCATAACACCCACAAGATACAAACAGCAACAAGGGAGAAAGACAAGCCATTTTCTGCCTCTTATACTGCATGCAAACTACCCACCCTAGGGCAGATGCAGTGCTCACACACTTAATCCTAGCTAGAACCATATCAAACCAATCAGTAGAAAAATGTACTAATCATATATCCTTAATCTCGATTCAGTCCAGTAACCAGGCTCAGCATATGAGTGACACCACCCTGTGTCCAACAGAAAGTCATTAGACACAGAAACCAGTCCCAAAGTGCAAGTGGCACCACCTAGGGCCTGCCAGAAACTCATTTGACCCAACAACCAGGCCCAGACTGTGAGTGGAACTTCATCCATCAGACAGGCCCAGTGTGGAAAACTGTGGCAGAACTCCCTGCACAGAGGCTAGAGACAAGACTCACCCAGCTGATCCAGGAGAACATCTTGCCAGAGTGGCATGTCAGGTTCACCTCCAAGGGCTGCAGCAGAAAGAAGTGAAGAACAACAGCCAGACCCAAGCCACAACCACTTGGATGAGTTTGAACTTGGTAGATCCTAAGAACTCTACCAAAGCTCTACACCACAGGGCAGAACACAGGACTATATAAAATGACAAAGAGAAGGAGCAAAATGCATTATCAGGCCCCAAGCCCACCCAAAACAAATGCATAAGACATTAGCATAGAAGAAATTGGAAATCACATGCCTGAAATCTCTGAAATAATAGCATCCGAAGTAGAGAAACAACCACAGAAAGGTATAATGGAAATCAGATCAGAAATAATTTCTGCCTTGCTATTACAAAAAAAGGAAATAATTTCTGATGTAAAGTAAGAAATGATAACTATAATGAAAGAAGTATTAAGTGCTTCTAAAGAAGACACTAGTAAAAAAATAGAGGAAAATAGAAAAATGATGGAATCCTTGAATGAGCAATATAAGAAAGTAATAGACTGTATGAAGCAGAGTCAAAATGCTATATAGGAAATTAAAACCTCACAAGCTGGCAAAACCATTTCAATGAAAGTGAAAATAGACTTTCAGACATTAAAGACGCCATTGCAGCTAGTGAAAAAGTAAGAAAAATATCTCTTAAAAATGACTAGGGTGCAGGAAAAAAAATAATTCAACATCTGCAAGATGATGCAAAGATGCACAATGTAAAACTAATAGGCCTCAATGAGAAAGGAGTCAATACAAATGATATGAAAAGAATTTGGGTGGGAGTAATAGCAGAAAACTTACCAGATATGGGGAAACAATTTCACATTCTGGTAACACAAGAATATAGAACTCTAAATAACATCAAGCCAATTAAAAACACGTCCAGGCATATAATAATCAGGATCCCAGAAATTCAGCACAGGAGCAGTATCCTAAAAGCTGATAGAGAAAAGAAACACATCACATTTACAGGAAAACCCACTGGAACAACAGCAGATCCTTCTTTACAAACCAGCAGGTCAAGAAGAACATAGAGCAAAGTACTTCAAGTCTTGCAAGAAAACAAATTCCAGTCCAGACTGCTATATCCTGCAAAACTGTCTTCCAAGTATAATGTACTTCCAGGACAAAGAATAACTAAAGAATTTCATGATGACAAAGCCAAACCTACACAATTTACTAAAAGATATTCTAGAGAGAAATCAAAATGATCACAGCTCCATGAAGGAGAATGGAAAGACCCACCAAATAAGGCAAACAATTAAACACAAGAGAAAAAGAGATATACGAGAGCAATCTTTCGACTATTCTTTTGTGTACAGCAGCAAAATATTTCCATCAGCATATTCTATAAATGGACTTCTCCTGCATCCTATGGTTCATGATTCTGTCTGGGTCTATTGGGTGAATATCAAGGAAATGGCAGTAGCTCAGTCCCACAAGTGCCACCTGACCACCAGTAAGCATCATGGTCACTGTCTTGTACACAGCATACTAGAACTTTGCTCAATATCCTATACCTAAACTGTTAGAAATTCTGGTCATATATTTGTCATTACAGTATTTATGTTATGTTTTATTCTTAGTAATTCTTTACTACCTTTGGAACTTTTTCCTACTTGACATTTTTGTATATATTAACCTATTCAAATGCTATGCAAGTATTGTGAATTGATTACAGGTTCATACATATGATACACAACATTCTGGCCTCTAAGTTGGTTATGATTTGACTTGAATTTTGGAATATTGCTTTGAAATATTTAATTTAATTTTTAATTAAAAATTAATCTTCTGAATATTATTTAATTATAATTTTTGTTTTATTATTCACATGGTGTATATTTCACTTACAATCTCATTATAAGACATGATATGATATTTTCTCCTACTATAGATACTTTAAAAAGACCTCCAGCAGGACATCCAATACCAGAATCGAAGCCATCAGAAAAATTGTGTTATCCTTGATTCACATCATATTGACTTTCTGTCCATGAAAAATTTCAGAGTGTTTTTCAAAATTCAGTGATGACTTTGTTGATGATGGTGAAGTGGGAAAGCTAATTCAGGCTGGAACAAAGTCATACTGTGCCACTTAGCCCAGTCTCTCCAACTTAGTGAAACAAGGCTTCAACCCCTCATGGCAAGTCCAAATTCCAACAGGACTGCACAAGGTAATTTTTAAGAGCATTAAACATTTGGAAACATAGATCAGAATTTTCAAAGTTGATGAAAAAGAGGCTTGTGGGAAAACTTACTTTATAAAATTATTGCACATGCAGAAAAACTGATCACACTGACTAGATATGTCCACAACATGGAAAATAAACTGGATTTTTCAGAAGAAAAAAAAAAAGAAGAAACTTTTAAAAGAAAAGAAAAGGAAAAAATTATATATATATATATATATATATATATATGTATATATATATATATAAATATATGAGGGTTAGGATAGATATACAGCTACTTTCTCTTAGTTCATTGAGAATAGAAGTTTGTACTAATATTGCGTAGACAAGATATCAGATCTGCATCTTGTCCTCTGAATAACTAGTATGAAGACAACAATATGTATTGTATTAACTATTGTACCATCCTACCAACTTGTTTTGAAACTATTTCATTGCTATTTTATTTTTTTCTCATTAAAATGAATAAAAATTTTAAAATATGTGAAAAGCAAATCTCACCATCAGGCAATCTAGATTCAGCTTCCTTGGAAAACACCTTTGAATATATGAATCTTTTCAGGGAGTGAGGGGGCATGTAGTCACAAACAACGATTATTTCCTCAGATTGTGGCACTACTGGGATGTTATGCAATCTTTAAGAGATGAACTCTACTGAAAGGAAATGAGATCATTAAGGTGACATCCTTGAGTCATTCAGAGTCCCTATACTCCCTCCTATTTCTTTGTTTCCTGGGCACCATGAGTGAAAAATCCCCCTTCACCATGCACTCCTAGTTTGACACAACACACAGGCACAAAGGAACAGGGTCAAGAAACTATAGACTGAAATTCCTGAAAACTGAGCCAGAATAAATCTTCTCTCCTTGTAAGTCAATTTGTTTCAGGCATTTTGTCAGAGTGGTGGACAATTCATAATGAAAATGGTAAAGAGAATAGAATAAATTGTTGGGGCTATATTTGATATCATCCTGAAACTTTTAGAGTTGGTTTTTAAGAGGTTGGAAAATTTTGGAGAACAAGGCTAGAAAAAGTCTAGAATATGGTAAGGAAAATTTAATGGTTAATTCTAGTGAGGGCACAGAAGACAAGAATGCTAACAGAAATGTAGACAGTAAAGTTATATTCAAGGTTTCAAGTAAAAATAACACCTCTCCTGGGATTTTGTCCATGCTTTATCCAGTGTATGTCACAGTGAAATAATAATAATAATAATAATAATAATAATAATAATAATAATAATAATAATAACAACAACTTAGCTTCCATTTGTCCATGCCCTGGATCTTCAGGAAAGGAGGATCTTAAAGGTGTCAGATGGTTGTTTGGTAAGGAAATTTCAAGGCAGTTCCTTGAGTTTCAAGGAATTCAAGAATTCAGGGAATGACATGGTGATTGATGGCTGCTTTTAGTTTAATAGACTATGCAAATCTGGAACAAAAATGGAGCATAGCCGAAAACAAATTGGAACACTTGGAAGTTTCAATAAAAAGAGACCCCACTTAAAGATACTGTTAAGGTTGGTGAGGTTGCTTAAGAGATCACACCATTAAAAGAAGACAAATGTTCTGCACCTGGATTTTAGAAAAGATATTTAGAAGGCATCCCAGAACTGAAAAGACCCCAGCATCAACAAGCTTGAATCTACAAAAGTTTAAACTTATTTCCAGTATTTACCTTTGAGAAGAAAGCTTAGCCCTAGGATTTATCTCCCCATGTTCATGTATCAAAAAAGGCCCTGAGAGGCTGCTACAGCCTGGCCCAGATAAAATTCAGACAATGGGAAAATTTTGGTGTCATATACATAGTTCTCATTCTTCAGGCATGTAGAGTTCAAGAGTTATGGGATTGCAGAATCTTCCACTGTATTTCAAATGAAAGTTGGGCAATATGTTCAAGGTCAGAGTCCCTACTAATCACAGCTGGAAAGGTTATTCACAGTGAAACTGTGAGAATGAAACTGAACCTGCAGTGAAGATCTCATGAAACTAATGGTGCCAGGAACATGAAACATCTGCAAAGAGATACTGCGGGCAATATGCTGAGCTAATACAAGACGGTGACCACGTGGTTTGCACAGAGCAAACTACAGAGTATGGGGTAACACATACCCTCATACCATATTACCATGCGTCCTGTGTCAGAAATAGAGACTTAGGACTTAATGTTTGCCTATTTCTGTTTCAGTATTGCTTTAATTTAATTCTTCCTTGTTACCTTCCTATTCTTTTTGATGTGGAAATATTTATACCATAACGTATTTTGGAAGTATATAATATTTTTCATTTTTATAGATGCTGTAGTGGTTGATACATTGTGTCAACTTGGCAGGATGCCCCCAGTGGTCAATACATTTTATCTATTCATTGTGTCAACTTGGCATGATGACATTTTATCAATTTGGCTGCATTGCCTGGCTGTTTCACACTGTGAGCCATGAGGGCCCTGCCCCAGAATAACTCAGTTTGGACTTTATCTCCTGGCTTCCTGCACAGACTCATCAGCCTCTAGTTTGGACCCTTCAGCTTTTCGCAGCAGATTCCTCTGCCTTCCTTTCAGACACAACTTGTCAGCCTCTAGTTTGGATCCTTTAGCCTTCCATAGTAGATTCTTCTGCCTTCCTTTTCAGTCACAACAGCTGTTAGGAACCAGTAGAAACTGGTTAAGACCAGTAGAGACTGGTAGGGATGGAACACTGCAGTGAGTATAAAAGCCTTGGGACTGAATTCTTCAGTGGGCAGTGTGCAGACGCTCTCAGCACACTTCCTCATCTGACTCTGGGACTGGTATATTTTGTGTTATGTCTGTTCCTTGTATTCTATCTGTTCCTCTAGTAAAACCCTGACTAGAACAGAAGCTTACAGCTAAATTTGCCTTCTGTCTTGGAGGAGATCTGGACTTTGAGCAATGCTGGAAATATGTAGACTTTGAAGTCTGTTAGAGATGTTCTAATTCACTTTACATTTTGAGATGAACATAAGCCTTTGGGGACATTACTCTGCAGTTTGTATCTGAGGCGTCCCACAAAAACTGGTATGTTAAAGAAATAAAATCTAGTGTACAGCTCTTTCAGAAGGTGATAGCACTGTTAAAATGTGCAGCAATACTTCCAGTCATTTTAAGTTTCTTTTGCTTAATTCATGTAGAAATCATGGTTAGCAGCATTGGGCTTTGTACATCAATGGCTCTTAACCATTAATGTTACAACTTTGGGCCCTGAAGCTGTCAGTCAACACTGTTGGCTCCAGGTCTTCAGTCTTTGTTGCTGAACTTCACTGGCTGCTGGTCTCTGGAGCTCTTTAGGGCTGAGTAGGTTCACACAACTTCTGAACCCTAAGAAATAAATCCTGAGTATATTTACAGGACTACTGAAGCAAGGTTTTATTTGAACATGGTCTATTCTGCAATACAGGTCAATGTACTAGAAGAAAAACTCACGAACTCAGGATTCATACCTGGTACTGTCAGTGCAGCTGTCCCCTGGAGTAGAAAGAGGGCATCAAGGATAGTTTCAGGTGCCATAGCATCAGAGCTTTTGTTTTTCTCTCTCTCTTTTTGAGACAAGGTCTTGCTATGCAATTCAGGCTGGCCT
>PVKN010030639.1:0-12678 GCA_004027915.1 Capromys pilorides
GACTGAGCTACTGCTATTTCCTTGATCTCCAACGTGGAGAAATCTTAAGAGCACACTTTGGAAAGTTAAACTATAATGCAGCTAGTGACATTAATTGGTTTACTGAGGAAATATATGGGGACATTCATATAACAACTTCAGCACGCTTAAGGGTAAATTTCATTATCACTATGGTAGATGACAGCATCAGCGTCACTCTCAGTGATTTCAAAGAAAGTTTAAATGTTATGGAGTAGGAAAGAACAACTAAATTAGAACACTGATGAAATTATACTTGATTTTATGAGCTCTGATAAATAATCTCAATCACCAAATTCCTTCTACTAAAGGTTGTTCCCCCTTTGGCAAGAAGAGATTTATCTTTGTATGTAAGCAGCAAGGCTTGTACAACTGTACTGTGCATTCCTGCAGGTCTATGAAGGAAACAGTTAATGCTTTAATTTGTTTTGTTCCCTTTTTTCAATTGTTTGTATTTTCTGTCTTCTAAATTTCTTATACATTTGTAAGTTTTTCTGTTTTAATCCTGTTTTGTACCTTAATTTTTAAAATTTTTATTTTTTTATTTTTTAAAATATATTTGGTATAAGGTCTCACTACCCATCTTGGATTCCTAGTGATCCTCCTGTTTTTAGCCTCCCAGCACTGAGATTACAGTTGTGCACCAACACACCTGGACTTGGTCAAAGCTTAGCATGACTGGGGGTGGGGCCTGAGCTACATGTGGTACTGGGAATCTGGTTCCTGCGCTTGCTTAAGCAGGTGCTTATTTTATTGAGCTATCTTGCTGCCCCCTGTACTCTCTTCAAAAATTAAAAAAAGAAAAATTACTATAATTTGAAAAAAAATGAAAGAGTACTCTATTGAGTCAGGGCTATTTTACTTGTATGATTGATAAAAGTAAAGCAGATGACAGTCCACATATATATGGCTAACAAAAGAAAGGGGAAAGGGCTGGCCAGATAGCTTAGCAGACTGAAGCACCTGCTTAGCGCCTGCTCAGGGACCGGTGCTCATCCAGAGACTGGGTGTGGTAGCCTGTACCTGTAATCCCGGTGCTTGGGAAGATGAAAACAGAAGGATCACTATGAGCCCAATCTGTGTAGTGAGACCCTGTAGACCCTGTACTAAATACATAAGAAAAAAGAAAAAAAGAAAAGAAAAAAGAGAGAGGAAACAACTTAGAGTAACAGAAGCTTTTAGAAAGCAAAGACAAAAACAAAAAACAAAACAAAACAAAAATCCCAGGAGCTTTTCTGAAATACTAACTAAACAGAAAACATGAACTTGAGCCCATTTAAGTCAATACATTAAAGATAGTGTTTGTTTTCATTTTGCTTTTAGAAACGAAGGACACCATGAATATATAAATCTAGAGATAATTTTACTATGTATTTGAGCTTCTCTACTACTGCACTTGGATAAAAGACCTGCCTCTATCAAAGTCTTCTCTCCTTGTCTTATCATTCATCCTGTTCCTTCCTTATTGATCATCAGACCATGAAGGAGACAACGGATAGCTCCACTATGGTCAATACGTAATGAAACATCGCATCTACTCCATCTACCATGTCTGTCGATCTGCCATGGCAGAAACTGGACTGGCCTGCGATTTGAAGTTCACAAAAGGAAGCTGATAATTACACAGAAATCTGTGATTTCAAATGTTTGAGTATTGACTTTGGAAGTTTCTGAAGTAATTTCTGGAATATTTGAGGTAAGTTGGTGGGGCTAGAGCTTAAAAGTCACCTTAATTCGCATTTTTGAAATGGTCTAACTTTGTTTCTTCTTTATTCTGTTTTGTTTTCTTACTGCCACTGTATTTCCTACCACATACAAAATGAAAACAAAAACTCTGCCAAAGCAGATGACCTTGCTCCTTTGAGCTGCGAAGGAATGACCAAAACAGCAAGCACACACCTCAAAGCTACTTCTCTCAATGAGAATAAAGTCCAACATTTCAGATGTATAGTTTTCTGACAACTATACCGTAATACTAACATGACAAAACTATTGCTACGGAAATGGGTAGAATTATTTAGTATCTGGAAACAGTTCTTCATACTCAATGGACAAGACAAAGTATGAGAGATACTTTCCTCACATTTGAATGGGGTTGACTAGAGATCATTTTGCAAAGGTTTATGCAGTCACTTATACAAAAAGCATAAAAAGTTTCTCAATGTATTAGGCATCATTAAAGTACAGGTTATTAATAACTTACTAAATTTTTTTGAAGAAGGATGAAGGCGAGAGAGCATGTTTAAGCTCTCAATGGCTCGTGGTTATGGAAAAACTTTTCCCATTGCAAAGGACACTGCCAGATGTTTGATCTGTGTACCTCATTGGGGTGTGCATTGGTAAAAGGGGTAAATCTGAGGGTGTATAGGGTGTACATAGTCATGTTAGGTAAGGGTGGGTTCATACTCTTTTTTATGTATTTAGTACAGGATCTACAGGGTCTTGCTACACAGATCGGGCTCACAGTGATCCTCCCGTTTTCATCCTCCCAAGTGCTGGGATTACGGTCACGTGCCACCATGCCCAGTCTGGGTTTTGCACGCTGATTACACACTGTTGGGTCATACATTCTAGGTCATGTGACAAGTTTCCATGCTGGTGAAAGAGGAATGTTAAAGTCACACATTTATTATTTTTTTTCTTTTTTATGCTGAAAACCTCTTTGATCTGTAGACTATTTCCTAAAATAAAAATTTGAATATATAAACTTAGGCTAAATGCCTAAGCTTTATTTGCAATATTCCTTCATAAAGCAGTTCCTTTTCTAGATTTCCTTATCTCAGTAAATGATATCACCTAGAGGTGCAACTTGAATAATCACGATTCACCCTTCAGCCTTCCTACCTCTTCACTTCCCATAGCTCAATGATTCCCTTGGACTTTTCTTTCCAACTCCACTAACACAGCCACGATCTTCTGCCTAAGGCTAACTTCACAGCCTCTCGAGAGGTCAGCTGCTTATACTCATGCTCCCTAACTGATCCATTTGCTTTCTGTAAAACAGGCAAACCAATACTAATTGCTAGCTCAAGAATCTCAGTGGTTTAAAAAAAAAAAGTAGATGCAGGTCGTGAAGGCCCTGAACAGTGCGGCCTCTGCCTCTCTCTCTTTGCCTTCTTTCCGCCCTGTGAACAGAGCAGCTCTTCTGCAGTCTGCCTAAGGTGGGCTCTGCAAGGCTGAGGTCAGCGTGGCTGGCTTCTCTGAGTGTAAAGGAAATGCACTTGGCATAACGCAGGGTCACACACATGTGGGTTAGTTCCACTTAGAAATGCCCTCTGTGTCGTTAAATCCAGGGAAACCCCAGCAGATTATTCAAATGAATAGTCTTACGGAAATAACTGAAAGGACAATTACATTCTTCAGATGTTGTATTTATTTATGCATAACAAGTGAGGGGAGATTCTGAATGTAATATTTCTGGCATGTTTCTGAATGGATAAAATTATGAGTAGAAAAAGGGACAGACTTCCTCAAAAACTACAGTCAGTCTTCCATGTCTAAAAATGTAGTGGTGATTGTACATTTTACAATGCTGAAGAGTTCTAATTACTTTCATTACAATTGTACTATTTAAAATAATTATCTAGTTTTATTCCGTTACTCGGGTTTTATAAAAGTGCTTTATAAGAGGAAAGTGAGTCTCTTATAATAGATGAGTTGGGCTTCCCACAGGAGCATCCGGAATGCCACTGTTTCTGGATTTTCAGAGTGCTGACACTGATTACATATTAGAAAACGATGAACTGTTTTCCTCATTAGTGTGATAGGCATTATAAATCCTTAAGACCAGATATTTTGCATAGATTTTCTTTGACAGAATGCTGGTACTTTCAGATCTTTCTGAATCTTGAAAATAACCCAAATTGGTCTAAAAAGTAAATCCAGGTTATAATCACTGTGGCATCAAGTATCACTGACTTTAATATCCGTAATAATAATTTTACTTTCAGTTTTGTCGTTAACTAAAATGCATGGCACATACAAAAGCCCAACAGAAAATCCAGCATTTTCAACATGTAAAGAATTAAAGATAAAAATTCCAGTGTAGAAAGGTAATCTTAGATGATGAAGCAAATAATTAAAGTGCTATTTGAGATTTGTTCTAAATGGAAGGTAAGACTCTTGTCATTGAAAAGCCTTTAAAAATAATCAAAATCATCTTCTACACGGGGTAAATAACAGAGGACTTAGAACTCTATTCAGAAACTCAAAATAACATCTACAGTAGAGGTTCTTTTTATTTATTTATTTTATATTTATTTATTTTGTATTTCAGTACAGGGTCTACAGGGTCTTACTACACAGATCAGACTGAAGAGTAATCCTCCTGTTTTTAGCCTCCTAAGCACTGAGATTACAGGTGTGTGCCACCATGCCCAGTCTTATTCACCCTCTTGGCATACCTCAGGGGTGGGGCCCTCATGGCACACTTGGGATGGAACCCAGGTCCCCGAGCCTGCCTAAGGAGCTTTAGTCTGCTGTGCTATCTGGCCAGCCTAGTAGAAGTTATTTAAAAATGAGAAAAAACTCGATTTATAGAAAAAAATTTGAATATGTACTATTCATTTTTTTCCAGAATTTAAAAAATAACCTCTGGAACTTTTATACTAGCTTCTATATGGCATAAAATGTTCATAGCCTAGGAAAAATGCCACATTCACACCTTTAGTCTTTTAAAATTTTGTGGATGTTGACTGGTTGGTCATTGAAATAAATGATCAGTGAGATTCAATCTTTAAATGTGAGGGAAAAAAGATCTGAGAGAGGGATAAAGATAGAAGACTGAAGAAGGAAATGTGGAAGACACAGTGAAATCAACTTATTGAAGAGGAAAAACTGATTAGCATGTGGGCACAGTAATAAACACTTGCTAAGAGGGTGCTGTAGCACCTGAGGAACACCTGAGTGAGGCACGCAGAATGGTCATCTCACTGTGGCCTGCCACAGGGGGTCAACATCATGAGAACTGCCTCGGAGTCTTGGGGGGGAATCTTCTTGTATCATTCTCAGTCTTGTACATTATACACCATGCGGTACTTGTGAAACACTTAGCAATCTTGAAATCCTTTCTTGGCTACAAAAATGTTCCATCTTTTTCAAATGCTGGGACTGAGAACAGTGTGACCTTAAGAGTTAGTTGCATTTTGGTAGTGGTCTCAAAAGGTAGTGACACAAATGTTGTTATATACATGATAGCACATGAAAAGCATTTCTTCAGATGAAAGAAGATGAAAAAGGAATTAAGGATGATGGGACAAGGGATATTAAAAATTTGACAACCACAATATATAACCTAGAACTAAATTGTGTTTATATTTGAAGAGAACTAATTTAAAACCCTATGCACACTGAAGGGGTAACTTTCAAGTATAATTTGGACATTAGCTATCTATTACTCCCTTGAAATAATTTAAAAAAGTATTGCAAGTTGCAACCTGGTTTGACTCCCTGAATCACCAGAAGATTATCATTTGATCGTGGAAGTTATTTTCAGTTTGTCTCATTTCTATTTGGTCTATTTATAATTTTAGGTACTGCAGAAACCAAGGCAAACTATACTCAAGCAAACCAAAAGAGAACTCATTTTGCTCTCAAGACCAGAACATAGCTGGTACATGCAAAACACAGTTGTGTCCAGGGAAAAATGAAGGACAGCATTTCCCTAGTATCTCTTGATAAAAGATTTGCAAAATTAATGCAATATCTTTATTTTCTTCCAGTCTCCTTGATTTTCTCCTTTAAAGTCTGGATTTTATATATATGCATAGTCAGTAGAATCTAAATTTCTTTCTTTTCTTCCCCCCCACCCCCAGCATCAGGGATTGAATTCAGGACCTTGTGATTGCCAGGCCAGCATTTGTTCCACTGAGTTATCTCCCAGGCCTCAGAATCTAAATTTCAAGCGTGAGGGAATTTTAAGTGAGATAATTTAAAATGGAATGATTCTAAGCAGCATGCTTTGCTGACACTGACGGCTTGTTTGGGGACACAGAGTATAAAACTATTTCCTCAAGATATTTTGTGTTCAGCATAAGATATTTTAAACGTCTCATTTTCAAGAGATCTGGTGGGAGTTCATGACAGATGTGTTATTTCTTCCTTTCTTTTTTCCCCCCTAAAAAACAGCGTTATTGTGTCTAATTAGCACTGCTGATTTACCCATGGCAGTATGAACTTGAGAGGAAACAAAAGTAGAACAGCTTTTTTGGAGAAAACAACAAACTAGGATAAAATGAAGAGAGGACTTAAAAAAATGTGTCATGTTGAAATGCCCACAGTCAGTCCACAGCATTCACTGATTTCTGTACCACACAGGATAAATCCTCCTGCCTTTGTCTTATAGAGAGAAAGCCTCACTACAAAACCTCTCCAGGTGTTAGTTTAGGTTTGCCATTATTTCCTATTTATAGACTGTGTCTAGTGAAAGAAGACAAATTACTGTAAGTGGGGGTAAATGTGATTAAATGAGTCCTCCGAAGATAAGAGGGGACATGGACAAGGGTCATTAACACAAGCGACCTCTCTTGGCCCAAACCATAATTTTATTTAGTGCAACAGAAAATGCTGCAATGCAAGAATAATTTCTACCACAAATAACTGCAAAGAAATGTATCACTCTCATCCAGTGCAGTGTATTAATAACACACCGACAACACCAAAATACTCTCTGACTACACCAAAAACAATACTGGAGAAATTATTTAATCTAAGTAGTTTACACAGACACAAGCGATGCAGTGGTTGTTATCCAGTCAGTTATAAAGCCTAGAATGTAAGAGAGTGGATACCAAGATCACCTGAATCAAATGGAAAGTTTAAATTTATAAAGTTTCAATTAAAACATCTCCACTCTTTCTTTCACCTGATTGTAGCCCCATATGGCAAGGTCAGCCCTTTCCGTGAACAAACAGCTCAGTCGCCTCCAGTGTGGCTGTTATCTTCCTCAACAAGGGGAGACATTTGGCACAGCCTAAAGCTGGGGCATGAACCCTGGCTCAGCTTAAGACATTTATCTGACAGCATCAGCTGACACTCCACAAACACATTTGCTCTCCATGACCTCCAAGCATTTGTGATTAATCAAAAATGTATCTTGAATCTTGAGAACAAGCTACAACCAGCCACACACACAAAAAGAATATGCTCTCGATCTCGCTTATCGACTCAAGAGGTATATTGAATTTAGAAATAGCAAATAGAATAAAATGATCAATATGTTCTCACTTGTCCATGGAAGAGCAAACTTTATCCCTCAAGCAAAAGACATTGATCATGTAAATGTTTCAGAACTGCTTTCAAACTAAGGAATGCAAAATGCACAGTGAGGAGGGGGGTGAGGAAGGAGGCCTGCCAAGGAACAGCTTTTGCTTTAACTTAAAAAAAATGTATAGCTTGAAGACATGAAGTATTATGTTTTTACTGTTGTACTTTTAAAAAAACTGTGTTCAACTTAAAACCTTCTTTAGCAACATGTTGCCAAATGTCCTTAATAAAACATTATAAGGAAACTTTAAAACTTAATGAAGGAACATTATTTGTGTAGTGAAAACTCCCTGCCTTCATTTAAATGAACACCGTTATAACATATCCCCTATGCACTGTTTACAATTTATAATGTATAATTTATGTCTCTTGGTTCAAACCCACTATTTTCTGCAGTCATCTGCTAAGTAATATGATTAGTATGTGAATATTGTAATATTCTGTTTTCCAGCATAGTATAATTTAGCATTTTTTATTTTATGTGTACTTTTCACTTTCTAATAACAATACTGTACTCAAATTAAAGCAATGGGGAACAGAAGTCATATGCCCCACCCTTGATAATAGGAAAATGATGATGATTAAAAAAATCTCTACAACTGAACTTATTAAATCCCACTCTTGCCTGATTACCCACTGATTAGGTTACAGTTGTTCACCATCCTACGGCAGGATCATTCACGCTAAAGAAAAACTACATGCCCTGTCCCTGTTGGCATGGCAAACCAACTTTCCTAGCATGTGCTCGCTCTATAAAATGGTGGTACTAATTAGAAGATATAAACTCACGCTGAGACATGATATGAATTGCCTTTATGTATCTACTAAGCTCACAGCAGTACTAGATTTATACTGTTGTTGCTTTAAACTAACACTAAACAGAAAATACAACTTCTAAATATGTACAATAAGAAAGCAAAAGTGATTGAGTTGGAAAAACAAAACCTCAGCCCCTCATTTTTGGTTTCATGTTTGAAACGTTTCCTGTGCACTTAGAGATTGCCCACCACTTTCCCCCATATGTTTACCTAACTTAAAATCTTCAAACATGAATTGCAAGTACCAGATAGCACAGCTGTATGTTTTGACATCCATGGTGAAAATGAGCAGAAAATCTAACTGTTCCATATCAAGAAGTATTTTTACTAGTGCTAATGTGCCTTAAATACCTTGTTCCACAGATGAGTGGCCTGGCACCTGCTGCATGAGAAATAGCCAATTACTGTTCAGTGTCTCTAATTTTCTGATTCAATTAGCATGCTTCAGAGCTTTCCAGTTTAATTGCAAACTACTTCACAGTTAGCTCTCTGATTAATCATTGCCCATCTGCAAGCCATCGGAAAACTTAGTGGAACAAATTTGTGTACTTTGGAATGCTGGGAGCTTAGCAAATCAAACTTGTTTTGGTATATAAAGCTTTAATTTTGTTTGCCCTTTTCAGCTGCACTTGTAAGAAGCTCTGTACTGATTAAACAGGAAGTCCGGACAATAATATGCTACATTACGCATATAATTACTGTAAATACAACCGAGATTGTAGAAACATCGTTTAAGGTTAGGCACTTACATGAATGGAGAAGGGGGTCAAGAAAACACATTTGGAATCAATTTCTTTCCATTATGACCAAATACAAGTATGGGGGGGGTCCTGCGTGACACACGGTGATGTCACTCCCGCACCTGTTCTCCTACAGGCATTTTAAATTCTGGCTTTTCATGTATTCATAAAATCTTTCTTGTTATTTAATTAGTAGAGTACTAAGTTTTATAAGCTTTGTTTACAAAACATATATTAGACATTTTAAAGCAAACTGGCACCGCATTGTTCATGCTTCATTTTCCAAGCGTTCTTGCTGGTCCACTGAACGTATGAATGATAATGTCAGGAAACAAAACTGCTTTAATCTAGCTTTGGCTGGAGTTTGGACAGCTCACCCTATAATCATGATTTCTTCATTTTGAACAATGAAGTTCGAATTTCATAATTTGTTCCCTCATAGGAACAAGTATGGCACACAGGATTCCTCAGTGTGTGAAGGAGTCTGTAGATGCACTTCAAGCCATTTCTAACTCTGCTTCTCCGGTTCACATTGTATACATTACAGAGCTATTCTAATACCACTCCTAAAAGCATCTAAGTAGATTCTGTGTGACAGCTTTCATTCCCAAGGCTATTCTTCCCAGCTCCAGGAAGAGCAAGGACCATGGGTTTAGCTCACCCCTTTATCGCCTCTGCCTTACAGACAGCCTGGACATTCTGGGTGCTCATTGAGTACCTGTGGGTTGGAGGAAATGAAAGCAGTATGGGTCCTTAATTTTCCATGTCATGTCACCGTGCCAGGCTGGACACTGCACTTCCCTTCTGTAAACCCAACAGGGTGCAGTCATGTTGTCTCATAAAGATGTTGACAAATATCATCATCCCACGACTACTTGGCTGGAAGAGCAGTATGCAAAGAAGAGTGCTTTCTAATTATGATGACCTGTTATGTTCTGCTGTTAATGACAACAAAGAAAGAAGAACCTGCTCATCTTTTTTGAAGATCTTTAGCATAGCAGGGAAGTGCTTGAAAGGTAGATGTTAAAGGCCAACTTATAACTTGAAAACTCACAGTACAATTGAAAAATGGTAGAATGCAAAAATGTTCATTTAATTTTAAAGACAGGGGTAGTTAGACTCTAGTGATTTTCTGATTCTCCTAATAGGGAACTCACAGGAGACCAAGATTTTGGAGCTCCTAACAGCTGTCATTCTGTGTCTCTCTGTCCAGGGTTGTAAAACTCAAGTGAGCTGACTTCTAGCTTCTCTGAACTTTGTAGGCAGCCAATGTAAGAAATGCTGAGAAGGTGTAATCTGATTACAGCCACTCAGGCAAGTGAGCAGGCACGCTGCCACATTCTGCTGCCCACGAGCAGGGACACCCGGCTGGAATCCCCACTCAGATCGAATTACAAAATCATCAAGCTTTGTGGGCAGGTGGGCATGAGAGGCTGTGGCAAGGTCATGAGATAAATCAGGGCTGAGCAGGGGCAAAACTGGCCTGTCAAAAATAACATTTCTGCACCACACGTACTGCACAGCTCTCTGTGGAAAATAAACTCTTACAATATTTGGTATTTTAATTCTGGAAAGGGCAAATGGCTTTCCCCACACAAGTGCCCACCAATTGAGCCTTATGTTTAGAGATCAGCAATTAAGCTCTACCCATCAGAGGAAAGCACTGAGCTGTCCAAAGTGGACAGTAGCCAAGGAGAGAAAAACTGGGCCTTGGTCCCTGTCCTGGGGTTCTCAGTTCTACTCTACCTTTTACCTACTGTGTAGCCGAATGTCTATGTATGTCAGGGAGTAACAGTTGGAACAACTGAGTGGATAATGAGTGAAAATGATTGCAAAGCACACTGAAAATGCCTAAAGGACCCAAATATGTTCTGAAAGGGTAGCACATCTTGGGCAAAAAGAGCCATTCTCAGAAATAAGCCCCTTATGCAAAAAAAGCAGCACATTCTCTGGGAAGCTGACCAATATAGGAGGGCTGTAATATGGCACCAAACTCCAGACAATATTCTACAGAGAAGTATGAACATTTTTGTATAGTTTTCCAAGATAGGACTGCTGTGGAAATCATAGTTAAGTTCCTGAGAAGTTGCAACAGGGTTGTTTTATATCAAACATAACAAATGACAATATTATGGAATTTGGTCAGACTTTGATTAAAAGAGAAATACATAAAAATCAAGATAGAGATATTACAGAACAAGAAAAGGACTTCTGCAGAACTGGTACTTGGCAAATTTTGTTGGAGCTACCACCAGCAAGATGGGCACAAGTGTTTCAAAGATAAACAAGAACCTAAATGGTGTGACCAACTGTGGCTCCTGGGTTGGTATCTTCCTTGTTCCCTACAACATCACTGAGTTACTATCAGTAATGGTTTCATTAGACAGAAAAGCCATACATCTATTTGTTCACTAAAAATTCAAACACATAACTTTTAAGAAGTGAAATATAAGTGATTATGAAGTTCACCGTAATTTAAAAAATGAAAATAAAAGCATAAAGTAGTTGCTTTCTTTAGATAGAGAATCTTACAAGAAACATGAATTTCAACATCTACTGTACTTTAAGTCTGTATCTTATTGATAATTTAAAATTATAATTAGTGTTCTTGGGACCAAAAGCTACATAGAAAACTAAATATGCACATATGTATGAGATGTGAGATGCTGCTGCAGGAAAGAAATAGCCTATTTTTAAAGAAAAAAAAAAAAAAACCAACCCTGGTGAAGTCTATCCTTTCATTTATATGTCTCATGTAAATTACACATAATTTTAAATCTTCCACACATTGAAAACGGCCAGGTCTCATGGAACTCATCCTTTATTATCTTCCGTTTTCACTTGGCCATGACAACAGGGACTTTCTAGAAATATTTAGGGATTAAAAATCATACACTTTGAATTGAAACAAGAAATGACCGTTAGAAAAAAATTAATTTTTATTTATATATATGGTTAAAAAATATATGATTTTTCTACTCTAAAGTCATTTTCTTATGCAGTAACACCACAAAAATAGCTTAAGTTTAAAATAGTGGATTTCCCATATGGTTAGTCCATAGCAAGATAAGAGTTGTAAATGAGGGGACGATGTGAGGAAAACATAAAAAAGCCTTAAGGGCACATGCAAAAAATGTGATATTACATGATTTACATACACAATTTTATTCTGTAAAATTCAAAGAGAAATACTTAATATGTCATAATTTTAACTGTATTTTCACATCAAGTATTCCTGATTACGTATTTAACTCTAAGATGCAAAACTCAATTTAGAGCATCATGTGGGAGAGGAGTTAGGAAGAATCTAACCTTTTGCATTTCTTGACTTTTTTGGGCTTGTGGTAATGTTGTATTTATAGAGATTCTACACTTTCAAATTTAAGTCTTGAAATGTCAGAAAAATCCCAAAGCTGAGATCTCACAGAAGGTGATTTTTAACAGTCCTTAAAAGTAAAAGACTTTATGATCTTCTGACAACTGGAGCTCTCACATTTTAAGATTTAAAATTTTCAGCCCTAATATTACATGAGCACGCACACTGGCATATTTTTTAGATTCCATCATGTTTGATGAGCCTGAAAAGAAGAGCAAAATGAGAAAACAGAAAAAGTTGTAAAGTTTAGAAATAATATTTAAGTACAAATATAAAGCAGTAAATACTTAAAACTTGTATTTAAATATGGTGCTTTGCAAGAATGCATTTCCAGTATAAAGGAAATCGCATTAAGTTAATTTTTAATTATTTCAAGTGATAAAAAATTGGGCATCTCCTGATAATTCAAAGCTGGAATCTATATGCAGAAATAATTCCTAGAGAACTAAAGGGACTTTTTTTT
>PVKN010030640.1:0-12658 GCA_004027915.1 Capromys pilorides
GGGGACAGCCAAGCAGGGGAAAGTGGAGGCCTGGAAGCTCACCTGAGGCATTGACGATACTGTCCAACAGAGGCCGGAGGGAGGGCGGGGCACTGTGGGGCAGGAGGTATGTGAAGAAAAACCTGTGGCAGAGAGGGACAGGGGCTCAGGACTCAGCTAGGATCACAGCTAACTTTCAGCCACACTGCGACCTGAGGCCTGCTTCTCTCCTCTTCCTTGAGGGCCAGCTGATGCTGTCCCCAGGCTGACCTCAGCACCAGAGCAGGCCCAGAGTCAGGGCTTCTCAGCCATGAAGTGCTTCCAAGAGGTCCAGGGCCAGGCAGGAAGGGGAAGAAGGGTCCCATCAGCCTGAGGCCCGAGTCAGGCACTATTTTAAGAAGCCTCCAGCTGCTACCCTCCAGCCCAGACTCTCCTTGGAGCTGTCTATTTTTAGCTTCGCCCTCAGAAGCCTGGACGTTCCCTCTTAACTGGCCAGGCAGGAGCCTTTCCCCGCCCAAGGCCATCTCGGCCGAGGGTGAGCCTGCACCCTCACTGAAGCCCACACTTGCTCTAGCTGCGCTGTGCCCTGGCGGGAGCTCCTGACCATATAGCGGCACTCACCTGTAGGCATTGTAGAGGTTCCGCTTCTCATTCATGCCCTCACACCAGCCCTGGGCGGAACAGGGCAGGGTGAAGTTCCTCGCTGGAAATTCAAGCAGGCAGTCAGCGCTGTTGGTACACGGGGTCTCCTCCACGCGTGCGTCATCCAGGTCCGTCACCTTGAGCTCTCCATCCACAAGGACAAACTGCCGAGGGCGGAAGTCCAGCAGAGTGACCGAGCCCAGCGGGGAGTGGGCCAGGTGGTGGAGAAGGCGGCCCAGGCTGAGGCAGATCTGAAGGCAGACACAGGGTTGGGAGGGCCGGTCAGCCGGCCTGTGCAGGGATGCCCCTGGGGGCTGTGGACTTAGCCCAAAGCTCAGCCTTTCGTTCTCTAGGCCTCAGCGCTCAGGGAAGGCGAGCCCAGCAACCTAAAAGGTTATACTATAACTGATTAAACCACAGGCTAGGCGGACCCTGCAGAGAACACCCAGTGGGTGGGAGACAGCAGCCGGGCTCTGGGGACATACTTCCCTGTGCTGTATTCTCAGGTGATGGGGACAGAGCGGGGGCTGGGCTGGTGGCTTGTGGTCCGGAGAGCTGGGCCCTGCCATGGTGGCTGTTATGTGTGTGTGTGGGGGGGGTGGGGGGGTCGGCATGCTGAGAGCAGCAGGGTACAGAATGCCAAGCTTCTCTCTGCTTGCTTCCTTTTCTAACCCTTTGGCCAAGCGCCGAGGCAGCCTGTGCCCTGCCTCCCTCCTTCTCCCTCCGCTGAGGAGGAGTCCAATCTGCTCTGGAAGGCCGGCCTTCTAAGGAGAACCGTCCCATTCAGGAGCCCTCCCTCCTGCTCACTCGGAATCGGTCCTCCCAGGAAGTCTGCAGCAGCTGGATCATTTCCACAGGGGCGCCCAGCTCCGTGATGGTGGTCAGCGTGTCGGGGATGTCTTCGCTGTCCTGGTAGCAGTAGCCATAGAGCTGGGGGAAACCCAGGGCAGGTCATTAGGTCACAGAGTGGGGGTGGAGACAGAGAGAGGCTCTGCCCCCAGGCCATCTCCCAGGCCTTTGCTTGGGCTGAGGCCAGCACGGGGAAGCAGAGGTAGCTAGAGGTAGCGGTGCTGCGGCAGTCTGTCCTCTCTCCCACAGCCAGAGTTCCCACTGAGATGGGCAGTGTGTTAGGCAGGTGGCAGGCACTGCACTGAACATACTCCATGCAAAATTCGCTTCTTACAACCACCCTAATGGGCACAGCGGACACTACTGTTCTCTCTCCTTTCAGAAGGGGCAAGTGATCCAGAGAGGCCAAGTTCCAAGCACTGAAAGGCACAGGAGCTCCTGCGTGCCACTCAGGTTCTACAACCCTGCTCCTTTCACGAACACTGGGTGCCACTGCGCACCTCCTCCTGGCTTTGCCCCCGCTCTACTCCTCATTCCCACCTGCCTGGAGCCTCCTCTTGGCTCTGTTTGGGTCTTGCAGGAGGAAATGCAGAGAGGCACGATTCTGGGCGTTCTTGCTGACCGTGGGTCATGGGTGGATGACATGGCAGGGGGCACTGACGGTAAGGGAAGACTGTCTCTTGGGGATATGGTCATAAGGAGCTGCCTCCCCCATTTCCTATAGCGGAGGGGCCTGGAACCACCCAGCTGGCCAGGGAAGAACAGCTAGCTATTGTCACTCACACCTACACCCATGACCAGGGGAACCCCGCGTCTCTTGACACTCCACAGCAGCTCAAGCCTCGGAATGGACTCCACACAGCCACCCTGGGGGGCAGAGCACAAAGGCTGAGTTGTCCAGTCCTGACTAGGGACAGCAGAGAGCTATGCGGTGGAGGGGTGGCAGAGGAGAGCTGAGCCTGCTGGCTAGATGTCCCTGCACACTGTCACCCCTCTTGCCGACAGTTGCGTGTTCCCAGCCCCATGGCAGGCTTGCAGGTGCCTCTCTCCTCCTCCTCCGAAGCCAGATGCCCCTGTTCTGCCATGGAGAGAAGGCGCAGCTCAGTGCTGGGGCATGAGACTTGGGGGGTCAGGAGACTGTTCTGGGCACCCTCTTGTTTCTCTTTCTCTACCCCCCCACACTAGCCAAGGAGGCCCCAGACCTAGAGGGTAGGGGGAGGCAAGGGGAGCAGCCCTGAGCCTGGTTCTCATTTTCTTGCCCAGAGCCTGAGCCTTTTGTGGGAAACTTCTGAAGGTTATTAAACACCCGGAGGTCGTTAAATGCGCTGTTAACGAGGTATTAATCAACACTCCTCAGGAAAAAATAAAAAGACACCATTAACTTCCCCCCCCCCTTCCCCCAGGAAGCCTGAGGTTGAGCATTTCAGTCACATCTTTTGTTTGGAAGAAGAAATATACTTTCGCATGGTCAGACTCTGGGCCTAAGCAGGCCTGGGGCCCATCTGAGGGCCTGAAGCCCCCAGGATGACCTGGAAAGGGTTGCGGGGGGCGTTCTACGGACCCTCTGACCCTGGGTTATAGAGGCATGTGTCTCGTGTGCATTTGTGTGTGTGTGTGTGCATGTGCGCGCATACATGTTGTACACACACGTGAGCTAAGATGGAGAGGGTCATGGAGATAGAAGGATCTCACCAGGCAGTCTCCTTTGTGACCTCAGAGCATGCTGGGCTGTGCCCCACAGGCCAGGGTGCCCTGGGATTTGCTATTAGAGCCCTAAGATTCAACTCTGGACTGTCCAGAGTAGAGGCGTTGGGAACTCTAGGAATGTTCCCTCGTTCCTCCTCAGTTTAGCAAATGGTCAAAAGGTCTTGAAATCTGAAGTGATTAAAAGGTATTAACACAATTCTCACTCTACACATCCCTGCTGAAGCACCTGGAGGAAGGAAGCCACATTGTAGGTTTCCCTGAACGCAAGGCTGGAATAACCGAGGAAGCCAGAGGAATGCTGGCTTGGGGTGCAGGGGGTCAAATACCGCAAAGGCAGTCCCTGAGACACAAACCGGGACTCCCACTTTTCCCCTTTCAATGGGACTCTCGCTACTTTAGCAACTCTTATGCCCTGAATAGCTAACCCCACCTCTGACCCTACAGAATAATAGGACCAAACCCCAGACAGGGTCCATCTTGGTAGGGGAAACGGATGCAAACTACTCTGCGATCATCCTTTTCCTGTGCTTGCCTTCAGCGCTGTGGGCCTGACATTACAGAAGACGACTTCTCTGGCGTCTGGGCTGGGGGCTAGCTGGATGACTGTCAGGAAGTTTGGTGAGAACATTGACGAAGTTCCTAAAGACATAGGAAGGTACCTTAGAGGTCAAACCTGTTCTACTAGAGGAGGTCCTGAGTCAAAGAACAATGTCCTGCTAAGTCATTCAAGACCTCTCCACCCCCTCAGAATCTGGCTGACACCCCAGGATTTCCAGAAAGTTCCCAAGAGTCCCTGGGAAGTGAAGAGAACAAGATCCTCCCAGTTAGAATGGCCACGTAACCAGCTGCTCCCTCCCTGAAGTTCTGGATAGAGCGTCAGACATTAGCCAAACATAACCAAACACAAGGTCAGCTTTGCCCAAGCTTCTTCTACAAGGGCAGGGCCCAGGATCTAGTCAGTGTCTGCCACGGAGGGGGTCTCCTGGAGACATGGGAGTATAAGTAACTTTCTGGCCTATCTTATTCTGAATTGCCCACCCAGCTCTCCAGGCCTAGGGACCCATCTCATTCCTGAGGAAAGGCAGACCCCTCACTGGGGTTTCTGGTCAGTTCTGCTGGGCACAGAAAGGGGACTGAATCTGAGAACCCTTGGGGCCTGGAGAGATAGCACAGAGGAACATGCACCAACCTGGCCCAAGTACAAGGACCTGAGTTCAGTACCTGGCCCCACATGCTGGGCACGCCCTCACACTCCCAATGCAATAAAAAAAAAAAAAGAAAAAGTAAAATAGAATCTGAGAGCCCTGAGAGGTGGGAAGCTTGGACATGACTCCTCACAGATGTCTGCACACACCCTGCGCTCACCCGGGCAGGAACAGTCAGGGATTCCCCTCTCTGTCTGCTCAGACATGTGCAAAGGGAACCGTTTGTCTCCTCCTAGGCAAACTCAAGGACGGAGATCAGGGGGAGAGGAAATGGGGTATAGGGCAGCAGCGATGCTGGGATCCTGAGAACCCAGCTTTAAAGTCCTGCTTGGAGGGGACCAGCTGGAGGTATCACCTCTTTCTACCCCCACAGGGGGAGGCAGCATCTCAGTAGGAAACTGGGCCGCTGGCCTTCTTAACTTTCCAGTCCCTTGCCCAAATACACTCCACCACAGGGTGACATTTAGATCTTTAGGCCCTCTGCCCACAGGTCTAAAATGCTAAGGCCTTCCCAGAGGCTCAAGTGGACCCATACGAAGGCCTAGGAGCCCCAAGGTACGTTTTAGAAAAGACTGTCTACGTTCTCATCACTTTCTACTACGGCTTCTGGGTGCGGTGAGCACTTTCTGGGAATAAAGCCTGTCACAAGGTCCTTGCAGTCCTTCTCAACCCCAAACGGAAAGTGAAAGGAGCAGCCAGAATCAGGTTCCACCAAGAAGGGACCCCTACTTGGGCATCTGGGAGCTGACTCGGGTAGGGATGTTGTAGTGTCTTGGCTTGACGTGTTCAATGCCCTCTCTCCAGCTGGGAGCAGGGGCTTAAATTCTAATCCACTTGCCAACCCTTGAAGTTCTGAACACCCCTCTCCTGAACTCTGCCTTTAAGGGAGGCTGTAAGCTGAGAAACCCCGGGGGCCACTTCAAGAGAGGGAGGCAGAGTGGAGCAGTTTAACCTGGGTCCCATCACTGGACAAC
The DNA here is from genome assembly GCA_004027915.1 of Capromys pilorides. NCBI lineage: Eukaryota > Metazoa > Chordata > Mammalia > Rodentia > Capromyidae > Capromys > Capromys pilorides. The sequence goes on from PVKN010030640.1 coordinate 5,357, forward strand.
CCATCGCAGAGATCAAGGGGTTTCTCCTAGCCCAGGGTCTGGCCGGGGCGCTCCAAGACAGAGCCCTCTCAAAACCCCACCCTCGTACCTGCAGCACGTTGGGGTGCCGCAGCCGCTCCAGCAGCACCATCTCCTTGAGTAGCTTGTGGGCCGCCAGGCGGTAGCAGCCCCTCCGCGCTCCGAACTCGCGCACGCAGCTGCCCAGGTCGTGGCCGCCAAAGTCCACCGCCTTGAGCGCCACCGCGGCGCCGCCGGGCAGGCGCACTCGGTACACCGCCTTGGTGTAGCCCGAGCCCACGTACTGCGCGCCGGACACGTTGCGGAGTGCGGCGCAGCCCAGACGCGGGGCCGGGCCTGGGGAGCCCGCTCCGGGAGCCGGGGGCCAGCCCGGGGCGCCGTCGGGCGGGGGCCGCGCGCGCTGCAGGCCCGGCCCGCCCGGAGCCAGGTCCATCAGGCGGCGCCGCTCCGGCCGGCCAGCCCCGCGCCCCGCGCCCCCGCGGGAATAGCGCTGCACCTCCTCGTAGCGCGCGCGGATCTGCCGGGCCAGCTCTCCGCGGGCGCCGCGACGGCCCGAGCCCGGAGCCGCCGAGGGCGCGGGGGGTTGGCCGAGCCGCGGGGGCTCGGAACCCGGCGCGAAGAGCACGTTGAGGACGGAGCCCAGCAGGAAGGACGCGCAGACACCCGCGGCCACGGCAGCCCGCCGGCGCCGCATCGCGCCCCTCCCCCGCGCGGCCCGGCCGGCCCGGCCCCGCGGCTCAGGCTCCGCGGCGGCCCCCTGCCCGGCGCGCGCGCATGGCCCCGGCGGCCCCGGCCCCCGCCCCCGGCGCGCAGCACATCGGCCTGACACTTGCCTCCCGCCGCCCTGCCCCCGCTGCCTATAAGGCCCGGAGCCGCCCCGCGCCCGCCCCGCCCCGCCCCGCGCCGCCCGCCGCCCCGCCCCTCCGGCCGCCGGCCCGGCCTTCCGCGCTGACTGACGGCGGGACCTCCCCCGCCGCCCGCCCGCCCGGCCTGAGAAGCGCGCTGAGGCGGCCCTGGTCCGGCCCCGAGCTCGGGCCGGCGGCGGGGAGCGGGCTGCGGCGCGCGCGAGGGCGGAAAGCGGGCCCAGGCGGCCGGATAACGGAACCGGCCGGCGGGGTGGGGAGATCGGGCGCGGCCAGCGGGTAACGGGCTCCGGAGGGGCCGAGCGGGGAGGCCCGGCGTGGGGATCGCCGCGATCGAGAGCTCCCTCGCTGGCACTGGGCGGGCGAGGCGCGTGGGGCCGCCTCCCGCGGGTGGGGCTGGGCGGGCGGCTCCGGGTCCAGCCCGGGACTTGGGGTGGGACCGGAGGGAGGCGTGCGTGACCGGGCTGGCACCTGCGAGCGCGCGTGGGACGGAACTGGGGACTCTGAAGAGTGACCCCAAGGTGTCGGAGATGCTCTGCTCTTCTGCCTTCTGCCAGCGGCACTTGTGTGATCCCTGACTTTCCTTGTCCCGTAAATCTCAGAGTCCGGCCGCGGGTGACACCCTTCCTTACACCAATTCTCAGGGTCTGCCGAGTCAAGGATCTCGAGCCATGAGCAGAGGGCATTGGTGCCCACGCATACCTTTGGTGTGTGCAGCGGTGTGCCCCAAGGGGTCACAGTGTCCCAGGAAGGGAGTGTGTACCGCGTGCGTGTGTGTGTGTGTGTGTGTATGTGTGTAAGAGTTGGCGCAGACTCCACCGGAACGGCCGGTCCCTCCTCCTCCCTCCCTGATTGCATCATTAGTGCTAATTGAGGAGCTTTCACACGCCAGTGCTTTAGCTGTTTGGAGTGAGCTCCCCCCTCCTGGGAGATAAGCCGCTGCCCCTCCCCCTCGCCGCGCTCCACTTCCCCACCGCCCCGACCCTGTCCACTTACCGCCCTGGACACTCTCCTTCCTCCCGCTGTACCGGTTAATCGTTCTCTGCGGCATCAGAGACCTGCCAGGGAAGGGTGTCCGGAGAGGGGGTTTTCCCTAGGTCTGGCATTCCTACGAAACGCAGGACCTCTGTGGTTAGAAACGAGATGGAATGTTCTGCCCAGTTCTTTCGGACAGGGAAGTGGGGAGACAAGAGCTAAGTCCTTGATCTCCAGCCCGTGATCCCACGGAGCTTGGCCTTCCAGCTTCCACTTCCTGGTCATGTAAGACGCAGCGAGCCAGTGGTGGCCCAGGCCACCTTAGCAGCCCCAGGAAAGCCCAGGGCAGGGTGAGAGCTCTGGGTTTGGCCGAGTCCAGAATCTGGTCTGTTCCTGTTTAGCTGTGTGCTGGCCCGTGGCTGAAGAGTGTGTGTGTGTGTGTGTGTGGTGGCGGTGGGGTGGCTCAGAGCAGATGCCCTCCCCAGCCCTCTCACCAGATGTCTCTGGTCTAATTAACTGTGCTGGGAAAACCAACCTGGGTTTGTAAACAGAGCTACTGGCTAAGTCAACAGGGAACGGCAGCAAACAGCAAACATTCTCTGCACACTCAGCCCTGGTCCAGTTCAATCCCTCCTAGTCCCCCCCACCCCAAGGGGAGAGGGGAAGTGGGATGATCAGAGGCCCCCTGCCCCCAGCTGAGTCAGCGGAAGCCTGTCTGCCTCTGTGACCCCAATATGGCTACCACTTCCTTGCCTGTTCCAGGGTCTCTTCTAGGAAAGAACAGGGATTCTGGGAAGAGCAGTTGCCACCCTAAGACAGGCTGTGTCCTCCTTCCACGATTTCTCTATAAATGCTGCTGCCTACTCAGCCATACATCTCCATGGGCCCAAAAGCCACTGTGGAGGGGCTCTTCCTTGAAGAATTTTCTTTGGGGCCTGCCCTGCTTTTTTTTTTTGGCAAAGTCTCCATGGGCAGGGTTTGGCATTGCGGAGTCTCAGCTCAGCGCCGGTGAATAGAATGTGAACATTGTCAGGTTCATTACACATGGTGTAGGTATTATAATAACATGTTCTGAAATTAGATAATTGTTCCTGTGACATCTCTGCCAAACTGCAATGTTTCTGTTATGGTTTGAAAGTTCATTGCGCATATGGGCTGGAGAAACGGACACAGAAGTGTACACAGTGCGCACAGAAGCCTACGGAGCAGGAGCTTCACACACAAGAACAAAGACATTCCAGCTGCTGCCTCCCTGGCCCACTTGCAGACACAGTGGAACGTAAGACAGGAGATGGAAATAGGTTTTTGGCGTCTGAAAAGAAGGGATTTAACTTTTTGAACAGATTATAGAGTTTCTGAATTGGCAGTTCTTAACCAAATCTTGCTTGTTTGCCTTTTTCTGGTGCCACCCAAGGAGTGATACCTTTTTTTTTTTTTTGGTACTGGGTGGGGATTGACCTCAGGACGGTGCACTTGCCAGGCAGGCACGTAAGCTGCTGAGCTATTTCCTCAGCCCTGTGGAATCATTTTGAAGAAATGAAAGGCATGAAACACGTGCTTTGCTACTGCAGACTCCCAGTGTCCATCTGTCTACTGAAAGGCCAGGCAGGGTGCACGACCTAGGCCTCACCGGCCAGAGTCTGCTCTAGCTCCGTGGTGCTGTCTTTGTACTAGCACCTTTAGTCCACACGCTGTTCCTTCCCCAAGGCTCCCGGCGGCCCTCAGACTCTCTGCTTGGATGATAAGGCTCAGTGCTCTGGGCCCAGGATGTTTCTTCCTCTCTCCTTCCACCATCACCCACTGCCCCCAAAACAGTGCCTTGGATACCAGTGCTTTGGAGGCAGAGACAGATGGCCCATACTCCAAAAGCTGCTTTTCCTTTTTTTTTTTAAAGAACTGGGGATCGAGCTCAGGACCTTGCACTTGCCAGGCACTTGTGCCCCTGAGCTATCTCCCTGGCCCAAAAGCTGCTTTTCCTTGAAAGTCTCACCCAGGTACCTTCTTGCCACATGTGGTCAAGTGGTCCCAGCAGTATAGATAACAGTATCCACCTCCGGCAGCCTTCTGTATCGAAACCCTTTCCTTCCAGCCTGGATCTCTTTTGGAGTATTACTCTCCTGTCAAAAATCTGGAGGATACACTGAAGTGGACCCCTGGCCTCTGGGCTGACCCTAGCCCTGTTCTCATCCCCCATTACCTTGTGGAAAGTCAAAGCCCCTGGTCTGCTGCCTGTGCTACTCCAGCTGGCTGCCCTTTATCCCTCTGTTTCTGTCAGTGAGTCTCTTCTGGTTTCTCCTTCTTAAAATGCCCTCTTCCAGTCTTTACACTCCATCTTCAAGCTCTCCCACAAGTAGTGCGAGAGAGTGATTCTGTGTAATGGGTACACAGGGGTGGGGGCTGGGGCTGGGGCCTGGGAGATGTGTTCTTGGCATCCATGGCTTTGTTCCCTTTAAAAGGTAACACAGAATACATTTCTCAGAACTTAGAAAACTAGTATAAAGAGCTTGGTGCTGGGACTCCAAGATTCTGGCTCAGCTACATTTCCTTGGGCACGCCAGTGAAGCTCTTTCCATCAATGTTCTCCTTTGGAAAGTGGAAGGCAGCTGGGTACAGGGTCCCATGCCTGTCATCTCTGTCCTCTGGGAAGCTGAGGCAGGGGGGTGGCAAGTGGGAGCCCAGCTTGGGTACACTCAGGAAAGTACAGAGGCTGTCTCAAAATTAAAAAAAAGAAAAGACTACAATACATGTCTCAGTGTGAAGACCCTAGGTTCAATCTCTAGTCACACACACACACACACACACACACACGTGTGCACACGCATAGCGCGTGGTGGGGGTGGGGTGGATAGTACCAGTGCCACGCTGCCCACCACATAAAGTTGAGTGGATGAGATGGAAGAAGAGAGCCTGACGTAGGATAAGCCCTCGGTACAGTATGTGTAATCCCTTAGTAGTGTTAATAACATTAAACAAATAAACATCTGTGACAACATGTTAGACAGCTTGGTTGGCTGTAACGCTACCTAGAGGCAGCAATGACTTTAACCATTTTCTCTCTTGATTTCCATTGGTGAACTCGCTCAGCCTCCTGGGCTGTGTCTGGACCTGGGAGTTTTACTTCTTCCCCAGTCAGCAACCTGGCAATCGATGCGGGGCGGGGCGGTGCTCCCCGTGAACCCGCAAGGGAAGACCATGTGTCAGAGCCGGAGTTTGCCTGCCTCCTGACGCGGTGACCAGCGCAGGGCCTCTGCTGGGGCGAAACGCAGGGGAAGGGGTGGAGCCGGGCAGCCCGCCCCGCCGCCTCCACCTCCCCAGGTAGGAAGTGCAGTTGACATTTCCAAAATATAAAAAACAGATGAAGAAGGTCACGTTTCCCACACTGCAGAGCGGGAGCCCCAAGGCAGAGTCCCAAAGAAATTATCTTAGAGGGCTGGGAAGAGGGCGAGGAGGGGACGGAGGGAGAGAGAAACTGCAGAGACGGGGATACAGCGCCCCCCCCCCCCATTCTGAGAAACGTAGACAAAGACAGACCCAAGGCTCAGGAGCGACCCCCCCACCGGCTCTGGAAAAGAGCTTAGTTTTCCTCCGTGGGTTTCAGGCTGGGAACATGAGCTGCTTCAGATTCACGACCCTTGTCGCCTTTCCTGGACCCAGAAACCAAATACTCCAAGGCTCCCAGAGCTCCCCAGGTTGGGCTCTACTGTCGCTTACGTAGCCCAACCTGGCCTGGAACGGCCATCCTCCTGCCTCAGCCTCCATAACGCTGGGACTACGGGCATGCATCCCTACGTGCATGCCTCTTCTCCCCCTTTGCTTCTGCTATGTGTGTCCCCTCCTTTGCTTCTTGCTTTGGTGGCTGGGCTGGCGGGCTGGGTGGGGCTGAGAGGTAGGTCCTGTGCTGGATACAGGCCCCCCTGGGGCTTGGGACCCTTCCCTGAATGGAGACCACCTGAAGATGTTGGCGGCTGAACAGAGAGAATAGCAAGAGCTGAACCCCAGGCCTTCTGTTCTTTGCGTGGCTACGTAGAGCAGCAGACAAGTACAGGGGTGGAGAGTGGGTCCCTGGGTTAGCGATGGCATCGGGGTAGTGGTGGTGGAGCAGAGGCCGTCCTCTGGACCTACAGGGAAGGGCTGGGGACCTAGGGGCCAGGAAGAGCTTGGAAGAGATCACCATACCTTCCCTAACCAACAGACTGTGCCCGGAATTGACCGGACAGCTTTTCTTTTCATCCATGATCCTCGAGAAGGAATAGTTCCGTTTGAGCAGCCTCAGACTGCCGTTTGGGAAGTGGTGAGAAAGGCCACAGGGGAACGGCTGCCTGCCGAGCTGGTGCTGCTGGCAGCAGACCTCTTGAGCATGGACCCTTCTCTTCCCCAGCTCTCCCAGGAGGCGCCCCAGGCCCAGGCCCCGAGGGAGGCCGCTCTTTATACTGATCCGTTGGTCCTGCTTTTTTGGCTCAGGAGCTTATGGCTTGATGGGGAAAATTCACCCCAAACTGCCAGAACTGAGGGCCAAGGAGAATGTGGACAGGCTGGGAGCGGGGACAGAGGGGTCAGGCAGGAAGGAAACCTGATGAAGGATGATTGTGTCCCTAGAGTGGCTGCACCCCAGCCACTTGGACCCCTTGATGCATGGCGTGAGGGCAGCATGGCCCTGCCCATGCTCTTATAGATGGAGGAACTGGGTGGGGCTCATGAGATGCAGGAGGCTTCTGAACAACACATCCGTTCTAACTGGGAGAAGAGATCGGCATGGAGACAGGCGGCAGCGACGCAGGCCCTCACTCCAGGTCTTTTCTCAGCTATTCATTCATCTGGGGAAAAAAAAAAATTCCAGTCAGATGGGAGAGTCAGAGGAGAACATAGGACCCTAATGGGAGCCAAGGCAGAAGTTCATTAAGGTCATTCTTGCCTCCAGGTGACAAAGCTTAGTTGCAAAGCTTTATTATTTTACTGTTCTTATTACTACTAATGACAGAGCACACTTATTAAATGTCTTTTATTATCATTTAATTCCCTTAGCTGCAGAAGACAAATGCCATCATTATCTCCAATTTTCATGATGAGAAAATTGACGTGGGAGAAGTTGATCCAACAGCAAGCAGAGACAGGGAAATGACACCCAGGATGTGGAGTGGGTTTAGTTATATCCATAGCCACAGATCGGGCCCCAGTCTCTGGTGGTCCAGGGCTTCTATGGGCTAAGCAAGCAGGAAGCTCAGAGGCAGAATGGCTGGTCAGCTAGGGATGGGTTTATACGGTGTGCATCATAGTGACCAGCTATGTATCACAGTGACCAGTTGTTTCTAGGAGACAGAAGCTATGGGAAGCAGAACAGGAACTGTTACCTGGGCAACTAGGAAACTGAAGTGCACTGGCTGGCAGTGGGGGGCGGGGGGGCATTTTCTGTTGCTTTAGTAAGGCACACAAGACAGTTCTTAGGAGA